>MJUU01061546.1:0-10277 GCA_002080025.1 Modiolus philippinarum | reverse complement strand
TGAGTACATTTTATTTCATTGTTGGTCAAAAACAACTGATTATTGCCAAAGGGCTTTTTCTCATATATGTAGTACCTTAAATTAAGCAATTATAGAAATTGTAAAGCCATTGATTAAACCACTCGAAATGTAAATATGTGATAAATGCGTTAGAGAATAATAAGCCATGCTGTATGAAATAAGTGCTCGGAGCTAAAGCTCCTCGCAATATATTTCATAGAGCATGGCTTATCATTCTCTAACCCTTACAAAAAATATGATAATAACAAAAGCACGGGGCATAACCTTTACGTCAAGATTAGGCTCGGAGCGTCCCAAATACGCCTTTATTTGCTCGGAGTTTCCAAATCTATTACAAAAATCTGCATTTTATCGAAATTTAACAAACCTTGTGCAAAATTGAAAATACCCATTCGGAAGTCAACTATAAGACTAAAATGGCTGTGCATGGACGATTTTTCAACCGACACTAGTACTCGAGTTTACCTTGCATAACATATGAGTATTTTGATGCTTGTTTGCGGACTACGTGTACATACCGAAGAATAATACACAGAATACAGCTTGTGGTAATTTTTGTCTCTTTTGAATACAGTTTTTATACATTTCAATTAATATAAGTCTATATGGAGTCGTTTCTTTCGTTTTAAACTTCAATGTAGTTGTGTTTTGATAGGACAAGTACAATAACTATGGATGCAGCTCGTACAAGACAAAAACAGAGGAGTCGAACCCAATTGAACATATAAGTAAAAAATTAAAGAAAGGGAAGAAAATACCGAAGGACAATCCAGGACTCATGAAATCCATAAGACAAAGACAAAATCAGTACTGGCAACAAAACAGAGAGTACAATAAACACAGACACACAACTGTATGATCAAATTGAGCAACACAGACCGAAAAAGAGTACTTCTAAGTAATTGAGTAAGCAAAGTTAGCAGCTAATTAGCTACCCGCCATGTTGCCCATAAACAAAAAGTCACACCAGGTACAATAGTCACAATCGAGTAAATGTGAAACGAATTAAACTCCGGAAAAATTCCTGATTTCATATCGGAAATAAATTTCCAGTCACGAGATATCAGCTTATGGTGACGACCAAAGAATTTTATCACAGACGACTTCAACTGCGAATAACATATCTTTCACTGAGAAATTTTGTAGTCAGTCGTTGGACTCTGCAGCGAAAACCATAGTACTGTTAACAAGCCCGGGAATAACGTATAAGTTGTGAAATATATACGTCAAACGCTGGGGGCAGACGGAATGTTACTCGACAGGAAAGGAAAGTTGACAATTGGAAAGATGAAATCATCTAGCTTGTCATAAAGCTTAGTGTAAAGTTTTCCTACAAAGTCAATTTCAAGATTAAGTTCAAGATAAGAAGCCAATTTGGGAGTATTTGTGGTATGCTTAGTGTCTAACTCATCTGGATGGATTAGATGAAGGTAGCCACCGAAACGAGAATTGTTCAATGACAGGACATCATCTATGTTCGGAAGCTGTAATTGAAAGAAAATAAACTTCATAGGAGTACAAAAAAGGTCGACCAGAAGAGGTGCACAATTCGTAACCCATTGGGATGCCGATCGTCTATTGAAGAAGTCGTCCTCCAAAATGGACAAAAATTTTATCGATAAGAAAGTCCAACATTTTAATGATGTCTTTGGTGTACCTATTTTTTAGATTTATATTCCTGTCGAACAAAGTACGATTTATTACAGCCTATGACTAGATAAGTAAAACGTCTATAAGCATCACTCTTCACGAAACGACGTCGAATAATAACGGAAATAAAAGGTTTGCTTACAGTTGTTCATGAGGTACCATGGTGTGCAGAGTGGAGAAATAAAAAGTCTTATTGCTTTTAGGATAATGGTCTGGATTTCAGAATATCCATTAGATCTTTCGAATTTTTCAATATCCACATTTGGTTTACACAACTCGTTACGGTAGCAAAACTACTATCACAGTATTTGTTAATTCGTGGCCACGAATTATTAATTCGTGGGAATGATTTGTTTATTCGTGGCCACAATTTGTTAAATCGTGGGAACGATTTGTTTATTCGTGACCACAATTTGTTAAATCGTAGGAACGATTTGTTTCTCGTGGCCACGATTTGTCAAATCGTGGGAACGATTTGTTTCTCGTGGCTACGATTTGTCAAATCGTGGGAACGATTTGTTTCTCGTGGCTACGATTTTTCAAATCGTGGGAACGATTTGTTTATTTGTGGCCACAGTTTGTATCTCGTGGCCATGATTTGTGTTGATTTTTTTATGTGGCACCACATAATGTGACCCAAATAAGCTTTCATAGGTAGTACATAATGTGACCCAAATAAGCTTTCAAAGGTAGTACATATCGCTGAACATGCAATAAAATGCTGTAATGCAAGCAGAGAACATCACAAGATACCCCACTAACTCACATACCAAAGGAACTAATAACTGACTTTTGATTGGCAATGACCTCCTCTTTTGACAGTGTCGTTACAGTATGTGCGAGATAACCTGCAGATGAATCGATCCCCAACTCTTTACTGGGACAGCTTGCAATATTTTGCATATAACAATGGTGTTATTAGGAGCTTTATCAGCTTGCATGTCATGAATGGCGGACAAAGTTTCAGCTACATCAGGTCTCCTCAAAATGGAAGTAGTTTTAAGGTAGATAGACAGTAATATTCATATCCATGAGATTTTGTTGTAAGTCGGCACAATTGAAGAATCAATCCTACTTACCCAAAATCTGTTATAAAAAGTATGGGTCACCACGCTTGTTTTTTCTAGAATTGAGATCAAAATTTGCTAATTTTTAGCCATTTTTTCACCTAAGTTTACAAAGAATGCACGGGGAAAATATGGAAAGGCAAATTTTAGCTTAATAGAAATGAACTTTTTATCCATGAGAATTTGATATATTTTTGTGAACAGATAGTTTATGATGTAATTTATCATCTTCGCTAGCCAAGGGTTACGATCCGCTCCTCTCATCTTCACCCTTGGCAGATCAAGCTGGATTTCTGTAGTCTCAAATCCACGTCTTTGATTGGTTGCAGTTAACCTTCATTGCAGCCAATTAATTAACTTACATTCAGATTTTGAATATATATCAAAACAATAAAACTTAAAATATGGCGTATAGTGATTTTTCTATTTTGCAAAATTTCCATGATTTAATTATCTTTCTTTACTTTTGAAGGATGATTTCCTTGAAGTCAAATATATTGTGAATTTTTGTATTATTAGATGCAATAAATAATCATTTATTATTACAATAAATCATACTGAAACTCTTACTTCAAAGGGAGATAATTTGAAACTGATGTTTCACAAATTGTAGCTCAATCTGCCAAGGGTGAAGAGGAGAGAAGCTGATCGCAACCCTTGGCTAGCGAAGATGGTAATTTATTGGTTACAATTAAAAAATGAATATGTCACAGTAGTATATATGGGGACAGTTCAGGTCGGATTTGTCGTGGTGGTGCTGTGGTGGTGCCGGAAGTGACGTAGACCGGAAGTCACGTGACCAGAACACGAAGTGTCATTGTTGCGCATGCGCAACCGGAAGTAGGCATATTTGAGGCCCTAGTCGGGCCTATTGACCGGAAATGACGTGTTGGAACAACACGTGACCCCGAAGTGGTGTAATGGGAAGGTATTGGAGCGCGCATGCGCGACCGGAAGTGGTCGTAGCCCATGGTGTATACCGGAAGTGGTCTTATTTGAAGCCCTTGTCGGCCATATTGATAGGAAATGACGTGTTAGAACAACACGTGACCCCGCAGGGGTGTGGTTTCACCTTAGTCCATAGCGCATGCGCGACCGAAAGTGGGTATTTATCTACTGTAAGTAGCCATGTTAACCGGAAATGACGTGTTGGAACGACACGTGACCCCGCAGGGGTGTTGTATGACCTTACTACAGTGTACATGAGCGACCGGAAGTGGGCGTAGCCCCAGGTATACACCGGAAGTGAGTGTGAATCTACTGTAAGTAGCCATGTTGATAGGAAATGACGTGTTGGAACGACACGAGACCCCGCAGGGGTGTTGTATGACCTTATTACATTGTACATGCGCGACCAGAAGTGGGCGTAGCCCCAGGTATAGACCGTAAGTAGGTATTTTATCTACTGTAAGTAGGCATGTTGATAGGAAATGACGTGTTGGAACAACACGTGATCCCGTAGTGGTGTTGTATGACCTTACTACAGTGTACATGCGCGACCGGAAGTGGGCGGAGACCCAGATGTAAACCGGAAGTCGGGTATGTTCACTAGTCGGAACGACTCGGGCATGGTCTTTCGGATGTTTTTATATGTTTTCACCCCTTTTTCAATGGTATTCTTTATATTTTCTTCCATTTTCTTTCATTTTCTCCATAATCCCACCCTTTTTTAAATGTTGTTATAGCTTTTCACCCCCATTTCCAATATTGTCCTTTGTATTTCCTCCTTTTTTAAACCCTTTTTAAATGTTGTTATACCTTTTCAATCCAATGTTTAGACTAATATCCTTTTTTAAATGTTGTTATACCTTTTCAACCCCTTTTCAATGTTGTTCTTTGTATTTCAATCTAATGTTTGACTTAATTTCCTCTTGTCTTACCCTTTTCATGTGTGATTTTCTTATGTTCTACCTTATTTTATAATTATGTCCCTTTTTCATCCAATTCTTAGAGGTATTTCCCTTTTCCCGCCTTATTTCTATACTTTCGTCTGCTATTGCCGTTGTTTTATTATTTCCCATTATATTTCATAATTAATTCCTATTATATTACATAATTATCTCCCTTTTCATTCAATTCTTAGCGTGATTTCCCCTCTCCTGCTCAATTTCTATACTGTCGTCTGCTATTGCTATTTTGTTCCCTATTATATTTATTGATTATCTCCCTTTTCAATCAATTCTTAGAGTTTTGTCCCTTCTTTCTCTAGTAAAATCTGCTATTGCCTTTCTATTTTCCCTTTTTCACAATATTTCATGATCATCTTTATTTTATGGAACCTCTAACCCATGACAACTTGATATTCATTTACTATTTTTATTTGAATGTTATTCTGTTATTTTTTTCGAACTATTAGAGTTGTGTTCATTTTTTTTAATCTATTTTTTTAATCTATTTTTGAATATTATTTTTTATTCTAATAATTAAGATTCCCAACACATACACCCGACCTAAACTACTTTATTGATGTTGTTTACCCAGTTTCTTAACCTTTTACCTTAACTGTTATTAATTCTAAATTTTGCCAGATCTATTGTATTGTTATTATATGCGGGATCTAACTTAGGCCACTCTGCATTTATCCAGGCTTGTGACTGGCTATAACTGCAACGCTATAGGCTGCATTACCCCTCTATCCTTCTTTTTTTTTCTTCATCTTTTATTCCTTTTTATCTTATTTTTTCTCTTTTTTTGATGTTCATTGGGGCTTTGTCTCAGTCGTTGTGGTGTTGACTTTCTTGGCAGTATACTCTTCTTGTAATTTTTTACGATCCTTCTTCACCTGTTTGTTCAGTTTGACCCATTCGGTATAAAAATCGGTACACATTTTACAAATCCACCTCTTATTGTCAAATTCTGAGCGTTTCTTTACTTCTTGACATTTGGAACACTTCTTTTTCTTGGGTTTTAGATGCATGGTGTTACTCTGGATGAAAGGTAAATCTAGCAGGATTTTCCGTCGATATCCAGGTTTCGGATCTCCTTTTTCTTTCACATATTTCTTGATTCCAGTAGGAGTAACGACATAGATGCACGACATTTTGTCCGATACCTTCGAGAGTTGGGAATCAACTGACAAAATTTTTAGTTGTATGTTCTTTTATTCATTTTCGTAGGTGATTTGTTTCAATAATGAATTATCCATTTTATTTACAATTGGCAGCGTAGAATGAATCAACTTGTCTTTGTTTCCATTTCTCGAGACCTTCATAATGCTTCTGGAGATTTTTAGCCTTAACCAAGATGGCGTAGACCTCAGCGGAACGGGATGCAAACAATAATTGTAAATGAATTTTGTCCATTTTTTTTTCTTTTTAACTTACTACAAAATGTCAGTCTGCCGAATGAGGAAGCCGGTCGATCGCTCCTTTATATAGTCCAAGTCATTTGTCTCGATGGTTGTGATTGGATGTTTTATTTTTGTAAGACACCTTCTGATTGGTTGAATTTACTGCTTTTTGATTGGTCCGTACACCTTCAATCCACTTTTTGTTTCAGGAATGGTGACTTACTGAATGATAGATCTACATCTCCTTTTATTAGCTTATCTGTAAGCTAGAGTAACTATAACCTGTTGGAGCTCTACCCCAAAGTACTTTTTCCATCAAAGTATTTCTCCAACCTTAGTAGTATTGGCTAAATCTTAATTTGGTGCTGAATAGTACATAAAGTAAACCCTTATTACTTGACTAATGTTATCCCTGTTACATAGCCCTTACCTCAACCTTCATGTTCCAGTGTTGTTAGGTAAGTAATGTTGTATTTGTCGTGATATGACTTTAGTGCTGTTTGTATTTACCAGAGTTACTTGAACCTAATTATAAGTTTTCGCTTGATGTGTTTTGTCAGATACACAAATCTATTTTTTTCTTTCTTTTTTATGTGATACTTTGTTCACGAATTTTATGGTCTAGATTACTTTCCATTCTGAACTTCAGATTTTTCAATTTGTGATTTGGTTGGTATTTTATTTGGTTTCTGGATTCATTTTGGATCTACAAACAACAAGATATTAACAGATATGCATTTTTTATTATCTCCATCATTTAGGCAGACACGGGTCGGAGATCCACATGCTTCCTGTACAATATGTATTTAAATTAATGTTTTCATTTCAAATGTTCACACTGTAGTACGCGTTCGATTTTCCATACCAATTCTCCCGGGCATAGTTGGCCCACTTGCATATTAGGTAATTGAATAGGTAAGTCCAGTCCTGGGCACTGAATTATGGTCTGTACTATATCGTGCTGTTCCATCTCAAGTATCACCTCCCCTAGAATGGAGTCTATTATGTTGCGTAGATCAAGTAAGGAGTCCTGGACGTTTTTAACTGTTAGTGTATAACACGTTAATTCTATGCCAGGTGGTACCACCTGTTTAATTTTCAGCTTGATTATATACTCCCCATTGTTACAGTCTGTTGGCTGGTGTACTGGTTTAACTTTGTGCTTCTCTTGTTGATGACATATGGGTAAAGGGTTTTGGTTGTGGATTCTCATATGTCGGTTACGATTGTATTTTCTAGAAAATGTCTTCTCACATATACCACAACTAAATCGGTGTTGGTTGTAACGACGATGATGTTCACTGTTATACATCTGTAACGACAAAATGATATTATTTAGTTATAATATTTAGTTATAGACATTGTACTTAGTTATGAATTAGTGATGGGTAATTATTGTACTTACCATTTACTTTAGGTATCTTTGCTTTCGAACTGGTAGACATTGCAGTCTGGCGACTGAGAAAGCTGGTTGATCGCACCTTTATATAGTGCAAGTCATTTGTCTCGACGGCTGTGATTGGTTGTTAATTTTTGTCAGACGGTTTCTGATAGGTTGTTTTTTCCTGCATTCTGATTGGTCAATCCATTGTAAATGGAGGCTTCTGATTGGTTGAATTTCCTGCAATTTGATTGGTCCACATTATGTACAGCTTCAATCCACTTTTTGTTGTATAATTGAGTTCGAATTTCCTGTTTCAGTTTGTATTTTTATGTCAAAGTTTACATTTCTTTTCATATTTCTGTTCATATTTCATGTTTTAGATCGTATTTTCGATGAACTTATCGCAGTTTTGTTGTCTTTACCGGCCTTTTTACAGGATTTTTTGCTGCTGCTGCTTCTCATCAATACTAAGGTCTGTCTGCTGCTGCTGCTGGATTGATAGGCTATGGTGGTGGCGGCGGCGGTTGTGGTGGTGGTGGTGGTGAATTTAAGGTATCTGGTTGGTGGTGGTGGTGGGATAATAGTCTATGGTGGTAGTGGTGGTGGTGGGATCATAGTCTATGGTAGTGGTGGTGGTGGTGGTGTTGGGCTATGCCTGTGTTGGTGGTGGTGGTCCATACTGGGGTCTGCTGCTGCTGCTGCTGGATTGATAGGCTATTGTGGTGGTGGCGGCGGCGGTTGTGGTGGTGGTGGTGGTGAATTTAAGGTATGTGGGTGATGGTGGTGGTGGGATAATAGTCTATGGTGGCTGTGGTGGTGGTGGGATCATTGTCTATGGTAGTGGTGGTGGTGGTGGTGTTGGGCTATGCCTGTGTTGGTGGTGGTGGTGGTATCTATTATTCTAGTATTATCCTTACTAACCCTAACTCTAACCCTTAACCTAGCACTAACCCTAACTCTAACCCTAACCATAATTTAACACTAACCCGAATCATAGCAGTAGTAATTTGTATTCTGTCTCCAACGTAAGAGATATACATGCTGCTTAGAACAAATAATGAATTTATCTAACGTTGGAGACAGAATACAAATTACTACTGCTATGATTAAGGTTAGTGTTAAATTATGGTTAGGGTTAGAGTTAGGGTTAGTGCTAGGTTAAGGGTTAGAGTTAGGGTTAGTAAGGATAATACTAGAATAATAGATAGGGTTGGGGTTAAATTATGGTTACGGTAAAATAACAGATAGGTAAAGGTAGAGTATGGCAAGGTTAGGGTTAAATTATAGATAGGGTTAGAGTTAGGTTTAGATTATGAAGGTAGAGTATGGCAAGGGTTAGGGTTAAATTATAGATAGGGTTAGAATTAGGTTTAGATTATGGTAAGGGCTAGGGTTAAATTATTGTAAGGTTAGGGTTAAAGTTAAATGATAGATAGGGTTAGAGCTGAATTATGGTAAGGTTAGGGTTAGAATTAGATTATAGATAGAATCAAGGTTATATTATGGATAGGTTACAGTTAGGTTTAGATTACGGTAAGGGTAAGAGTTAGATTGGGTAAGGGTTATAGTTAAATTATAGATAGAGATAGGGTTAAATATGGATAGTGTTAAGTAAGAGTTATCCATGGTATAAGAAGTCAGATAAAATTTCAAAATAGTTGCACATAGATGTCTCATTTAATTCGTCATGGGCAGTCTGGAGGTCTACAAGCAGATCGTGCATACATGTTTGAAGATCGGGTTATCAATTCTGGACGGATATATGTATTATTTGTGTTCACTCAAACCTATTGTGCTGAATACAAAAGTATAGCAACAGAGATCTGGGCAGCTCATCATCAATTGATGGAAGAATTGGGAAAAGTGGATTGAAGATGTACAGAATATGGACCAATCAAAATGTATGGATTTAATCCAATCAGAAACTGTGTTTACCTACTGGATTGACCAATCGGAATGCAGGAAACTAACCAATCAGAGGGCGTTTTCCAAATATTACCTGACGAATTACAGCTATGGAGACAATAGACATAGAATATAAAAGGAGTACAAGAACAGACTGAAGCCAATAAAGACAGAATGGGTGTAAATATTGTTGACGGAGATTTATTGAAAGCAGAAAATGTAGATGTTATTGTTCATCAAGTGAATTGTCTTTGCATCAAGGCGCATGGATTATCACGACAGATAGCTGAAAAATTTCCATGGGGTGATATATATTCTGCACGTAGAGGAGAAGGAAGCCGGAATTTAGCAATCAAAGAAGACACAGGAATTCCAGGAACGATAAAAGTATTGAGGTCACCTAAACCCCCCTGCAGCCAGATGTTGTATGCTTTTTGAGTCAGTGGGACTATGGAACTGTTGACCAAGCTCGTCGTCACATACTACCGTATGAAGATACCTACGAAAATAGATACCGCTGGTTTCAAAGTTGTTTGCAGTGCTTAAAATCATTGAAAATCTGTTCTGTAGGGTTACCCTACAAAATTGGATGTGGATTAGCAGGAGGAGACTGGACTTTATATTATAGAGCCATTGAAGAATGCTCAGCATCTACCGGTATCAAGTTTGTAATTTTTAGATCAAATGTTTGAAGATGCAAAACAGAGACTTGAAAAGATGATAGCTGTGTTTGAAGACAAAGAACCAGAACTGAAACGGATGAAGGTAGTTTCAGAATCCAACCAAGTGGATATTAAGAAGATGGACAAACTAGTGAAAGAAGAACCAGCACTGAAGAGAGAAAACTTAAATTGACAATAATGTAAAGACAGAAAAATTAGAATGTCACTGTGACTTTGTTTAAATAAAATAAAAAAAATGAAAATGCATTGTCAGGGTTTGTTATTATTATGCCCCAAAA
>MJUU01061545.1:0-18886 GCA_002080025.1 Modiolus philippinarum | reverse complement strand
GACGGACGGAGTCGAGCGGCTCCTAGACCTGCGGTCACCGTTGGTGACGCAGGTAAAAATAGAACCGCAATTAAATGATGTACTTTCCTGTAAATAATCGTGTTTTTTTTATATTTCAGTTAAAATGTAATTATGAGAATTAAATGCATTATTTTGAAGTTACATAGGGATTATGAAAGTGTTGACTGGGTGCAAATTTTTAACATTGTAGCATTTCATTGAAAATGTGCTTAGGTCAACACTTTCATACCCCAATGAAACTTCAAAATAATGCATTTAATTCTTCAGTAATCATTCAGAAATCAGGTCAATCAATCCAATCTTACCTGTATGTGTTTTATACCAGTATGTAAAATAGTCAGTCTGTCCTTGTACCCAACTGTATGTTCCTAATGTCTTCTGGTCAGATAAACCTATCCAGAAATATCCATCTCTTTTGTGGATGTAACTAGCAATAAATGACTGTACATATCTATAAATAAACAAAAAACAACATACATGTATAGTGAATCCTTTCTATTATACCAAACACCTTTGGGACTTAAAATATAGTTTGGATTGGACAGGTGTTTAGTTTAATACAAGCTCAGAATATAAGGGCCGCTGTGCATGTTTCCTTTAGTACTTCAGGTTACAGCAATCAGAGCTATGTTTAGACAGTTTACACTGTTGTATATTGTATACCTTCATGCAACTATCTTGTAGCACCAACTTTAACTGGCTGGCAGCTTCCTTGATGAAATTCCAAGGAAATTCCATTTTTTTAATTTTGAAATAGCTATTCCAAGTCATGACTATTGTGCTTTACATTTTTTTGTTAGTTTCACACCTACTTTGTCTTTTTGCCTTTCCGATTTCAGCTCCTGTTCCATAATTCTGTTATTACCAATATTTGACATTATTTATACAGGATTTACAGGGAATTCAATTCAATATAGTTTTGGTAACAAATGCATTCAGAGAAGAACATAGATCAAATTATTTTGATTGGTCCAGTGGCAAAAATAACTTACTGTTAATATTCTACAGTCCATGGTCAAGATAATCTTCAGGTTGTCTTTAAAAATAACCTACCTATCATTGACTGTGGCTAGCTGTCCTCCGAACTGTGTTAAACATGACTGTTGAGCAGCTTGCCAGCTCATTGCTTTATCATAATTAGAATCTCTGAATGCATAACAGGATGCTCCGTAACCAAAACCTCTAAACTATAATTAGAAACATACAGATACAGAGATAAAACTAGAGGTGTCGCTGAATAGCAGCCAAATATACCCATCCCTCATTGAATCCTGAATCAATATGGTAAATGCAAATTTAAGTGTGTGAAGACACAATACAGGTGTGGATACAGTATAAGTCGGGACACTATACATGTATGAACACAATGACAATATCTCAATATTTTGTCAGAAAATATACAAAGTTAAATTTTCTCCCCTTCAAAAATTTCTAGCAGAAACTATATTTCAGGTGGCATACTACAACTGTGCAACATTTCATAAAAATCCAATAAGCCATTTAAGAGGACATGTGCTGACTAGGTTCCTCCATTTTTTTTCAGAAAATATTTCAAGACCAATTATCTCTAATTCAAAATTTCAGGCAACAACCACATCTTCAGGTCGTATACTACAACTATGTAACACTGACAAGGTTCTTTTTCAAAAAAAAAATTTCAAAGACAAATTATCTCCCCTTCAAAATTTCATGCAGCAACTATATTACTTCATGCAAATCTTCAGGTTGTATACTACAACTATGAAACATTTTATTAACATCCAAGCAACTTTTTGAAAACCAATGCACTAACAAGGTTCCCCCTTTTTTCATAAAAAATATTCAAAGACAATTTTATATACTCCCTTTCAAAATTTTTCATAGCAACCATATTACTTCACACACATCTTCAGGTACTACAACTGTGTAACATTTCATAAATAATCCAAGCAGATATTTAAGAGAACATGCACTGACAAGGTTTCTCCCCTTTACCAGAAGAACTCAAAGACAAATTATCTCTCCTTCAAAATTTCAGGCAGCAACCTAATTTAAATGCACATTTTCAGGTGGTATACTTTACTAGTGTAACATTTCTTCAAAAGAGGAAAGCTATCAATGTGACAGCAAACCAAGTTTTCTTTCACATGGACAGTACATTTAACACATTGGACAGTACATCTTACACATTGATCAACTAAGATATCTGAATTGTACACAGGTTTTTTTTATCTACAATGTTTAACCTTCTTTTGAAGTAACCTAATTCTAAAAGATAATAGAAAACTGTTTGAGGTGACATCCTGTTAAATGAATTATCTCCCCTTCAAAATTTTGAGCAAAAACCACATTACCTCAAGCACGTTTTCAGATGGTATACTTCAACAGTGTAACATTTCATCAAAATCAAAGCAGCTGTTTAGGAAGGAATCAATGATAAGGTACCTCCCCCTTTTTCCAAGAAAATGTTCAAAGATGAATCCTCCCCTTCAAAATTTGGGCAGCAACCATATTACTTCATGCACATCTTCAGGTTGGCATACTACAACTGTGCAACATTTCATCAAAATCCAAACACCCATTTAAAAGGACATGCGCTTACAAGGATTCCCACTTTTTTCCAGAAAATTATCAAAGACAAATCATCTCCCTTTCAAAATTTCAGGCAGCAACCATATTACTTTAAGCACATCTTCAGGTGGCATACTATAACTATGTAACATTTCATCAAATTACAAGCAGCAGTTTAACAGGACACAAACTGACAAGGCTCTTCCCCTTTTGTCCAGAAAATATTCAAAGACAAATTATCTCCCTGTTCAATACTTTGAGCAGCATTCATATTACTTCATGCACATCTTCAGGTGGTATACTACAACTATGTAACATTTAATCAAAGTCCAAACAGCCATTTAGGAGGACCTGAACTGACAAGAAACATGCATGTACAGACAGATGGATGGACAGGGTGATTCCTATATATCCCTCAAAACTTTGTTTGCAAAGGTATAATAATACCAATACAAGTAGGAATGGATCATTTAATAGATTACTGTATTGAAAAGATCTATAACTGTTTTGTATTTCAAATTTTTAAATGAAAATGTCATCCATTTTGCATCCTTGCTTTAACTAAAATGGCCTCTAAAGTGTTCAATATTGTCTGCTTCAAAGACCTTCTTAATGCCAGATTTTAGTAAGAATCTTTGTACACGGTCACATACATTTCATGTAATATTTGGCATACCTACCGGATTATTACAACCTTGGATAATTGGGTCCACACCAGTGGATGCCATGATTTGCAGACCCTTCTTACATACATATCCCTGACATACTGTCTGTGTTATACCTGGCCTACTTACTGGATTATTACAACCCTGGAAAATTGGATCAACACCTGTAGATGCCATGATTTGTAGACCTTTCTTACATACATATCCCTGGGATACTGAAGTACAGACAAAATCAAACCAATAGGCATCCTACAAAAAAGGAACATTATTTTACTTCATCTAACACAGAAAGATAGTCAAATTTGTTCCATCTAACAATATCATATCATAATTTTTATTACCCATAAATTCTCTACAGATAATATGTCTTGCCTTTTTCAAAAAAATGCACACTGATGCAATTGCATATCAAATATGAATCGCCCAAGTCTATACTGGTTCAATCTGAACTAAACGCATACAAAAAACTTGAAAGTGAATTTGTTAATTCATGACTTAACTAAGAATAATTAGTCTGAATGTACTATAGTCTGAATGACACTATATACTGCAATATCAAATACCAAATGGTTCAATCTACTGGTTTAGACTGATCTTATAACTGCATGTAAAAGAATTTTATGTGATCACTCATGCATGACTAATATTTCAGGGCCATTATATATGTCAAACGCATATAGAGGTAAATACATGTAAGTAGATATAGTTGGTAGGACTAGCATATAGTTAAGGCTGTATTAAAACCTTGTAAAAATCTTATAATCAAAATATTATGACCTTGGTCATATCCTTTATCAGTTTTAACAAGATGTGTTTGTGAATCACTATGCCCCCGGTAGCAGCAATGTCTTCAATACAAAACAAGAACTGTCGCCGAATGGCAGCCAAAGATTCCCCCCGCTAATTGAATCCTGAATCGATATGGTAAGTGCAAAATTAAGTTGGTGTGGACACAATACAGGTATGGACACAGTACAAGTATGGACACAATACAAGTATGGACACAATGATATAATCTTCAAGAAAAAACTTTTCCAAAGGGTTCCAATGAAAACACTGTCTAAATCAGACAAATATAAAATTCACCTTTTTTTCAGCCTATTTGACATTTTACACATCTACATATAATGTTCTTCCTTTGTCTAAAGTTTCATCAAAATCCTTCAAGTGGATTAAGAGGAGTTGTGCGTATGAGGTAACCCATACATGGGGAATCAACGAAAAGTCAAAGTCGGATTATCTCCCCTTCCTGGTTTCAGACAATAATTATATTCCTTCATGCACATCTCCATATAGTGTCCTTCCTTTGTGTAAAGTTTCATCAAAATCCTTCAAGTGGTTTAAGAGGAGTTGCGCTTACGAGAAGTGTGGACAGACGGACGGACAGACGGACGGACAGACGGACGGACAGACGGACGGACAGACGGACGGACAGACAGACAGACAGGGTGATTCCTATATACCCCCCCAAACTTTGTTTGTGGGGGGTATAACAAGAGCTGTCACCAAATGGCAACCAAATATACCCCCGCTTATTGAACCCTAAATCTATATAGTATGTCCAAATTTTAAGTGTGTGTGGACACAATGCAGGTGTGGACACAATACAGGCATGGACACAATAATATAATCTTCACAAAAGGACTTTTCATAAGGGTGCCAGTGAAAATACTGTCAAAATCAGACAAAAATAAAATTCAACTCTTTTTTTTTTTTTTTTTGCCTCTGACATTTTCAACAAAAATTATAAGTGTTAGAGAAATTTCATTTCAACACTTTGAAAACAACTTTTCAAGAGAAACACAAGTGTTTCTCTCCCTCAGCTTGATTTCATAATATCTATGCCTTGAATTATTTCTTTGAAAAATTGTAAATGTCCCAAAAAAATCATTGCAAAGGGAATCAACAAAAGTCCAAGTCAAATTATCTCCCCTTCCTGGTTTCGGACAATAATTATATTCCTTCATGCACATCTCCATATACCATCCTTGCTTTGTTTACTGTTTCATCAAAATCCTTCCAGTGGTTTAAGAGGAGTTGTGCTTACGAGGCAGGGATTTTTCAGGGTATTTTGGGAAATGGCATTTTAATCCAATTTGGGAATTTTTTATCGACAAAAGATGAATTTTGGGAAATTGTAATATGAATCTTTATAATTGATGTTAATTTAGATAATTCATTTACTTGATTTGATTTTATAAAATTTCATATTTTTATATATTGCAACTATATTAAAAAGTTTATGATAACACTAGAAACATATATTGATGAAAACCAGGCAGTCAGTCAGAAACAACCATGAATCCATGTTAAAGCTGTTACCTTCAGTTTCACAATTCTTTAATGAGTCAATGTGCACTGAAAATTTTAAGGTGCCTGCATAAGTAATAGGATACAAAATCCGGAAAGTTTTTTCTCCGATCTGGTTCCGAATTTTATACAACCCGGAAGTTTGCCATTTGCAATTTTGTTGACAAACCATAGGACTGTTTCCACTTAATTTTGACCATTCTATCGTGAATACTTACACAAAACACAAGCGGTATTCCAATTTCATGCATCCTTGAAATATTTTTCTGTAAATAAAGTGTGGGTACTTGGCAGAAAGTTTAAAAACAGGATTGTTTTGAAGATTGGTTTTGTAAATATAATGATAACTTGATACAGAAATAATTTGATTTCATCATCCTAATAACCAAGTTTAGTAAGCCCAGTAACTATTTGAAAATTGGGAATTTCTTTTCTACAAATTGGGAAAAAAGTAAGGAAATTGCCATTGGGAATGGGGCCGATATTCGGCCCCTGAGAGATGGGTGAAAAATCCCTGCGAGGTAACCCATACATAAGGAATCAAAGAAAAGTCAAAGTCAAATTATCTCCCCTTCCTAGTTTCGGACAATATTTATTTTCCTTCATGCACATCTCCATATAGTGTCCTTTCTTCGCATAAAGTTTCATCAATATCCATACAGTAGTTTGAGAGGTCGAGTTACACTTACAAGAAGTGTGGACGGATGGATGGACGGACCGACGGACGGACGGATGGACGGACGGACAGACAGACAGGGTGATTCTTATACACCCCCCAAACTTTGTTTGTGGGGGTTATAATTAATGCTAAAATTGCCATCACTAGAAATAAAGGTGAAGTAGACATTTGTACTATGCTCCATTAGATCTATTCACATATAGAATACCAAGCCTCTTGCAATTGTAATTAACAAGCTAAAAGCAACATCTAGATTTTGACCTTTTTACCTCTGTGACCTTGACCTTTCACCTAACCTTAATGAAATTTGCATATTGGTCGCTTTATATGATCATTAAACAGGCCAAATATTAAGGTCCTATCACACCTGGTTGAAAAGATATCACCAATGTTAAAGTTTTCAAATTTTCACTCAGTGGCCTTTACCTTTGACCTGACCCAAATGTTTTTGGTGGATTTGTACTAAGCTCCATTAGATCTATTCACATATAGACTATGAAGCCTCTAGCAATTGTACAGGAAAATCATCATTTTTACCTTTTAACCTCTGTGACATTGACCTTGTGACCTTGACCTTTGATCTGACCTAAGTATGCTGTTTACTTTCATATACAGGCAAAATATGAAGGTCCTATCACATCTGGTTGGAAAAATATAGGCAATGTTAAAGTTTTCAAATTTGCACTCAGTGACTTTGACCTTTGACCTGGCTGAAATTGTTTTGGTAGATTTGTACTAAACTTCATTAGATTTATTCATATAGAGAATATCAAGCCTCTAGCAATTGTACTTAACGAGCTATAGCAAATTCTAAATTTTGACCTTTTGACCTCTGTGACCTTGACCTTTGACCTGACCTCAGTGAAATTTGCATTATGCTGTTCAGTTTCATATGACCAATATACAGGCCAAATATGAAGGTCCTATCACATCTGGTTGAAAAGATATAGGCAATGTTAAAGTTTTTGTTAAAGTTTTCAAATTTGCACTTGGTGACCTTGACCTTTGACCTGACCCAAATTTTTTTGGTAGATTTACATTGAGCTTTGTAAGATCTATTCACATATAGAATATCACGTCTCTAGCAATTGTAATTAACGAGCTATAGCAAAATCTAGATTTTGACCTTTTGACCTCTGTGACCCTGACCTTTGACCTGACCTTAGTGAAATTTGCATAATGGTGTTTAGCTTCACATGATCAATACTCATACCAAATATGAAGTTCATATCACATCTGGTTTAAAAGTCATTAGCCAGGTTAAAGTTTGCAGACAGACAGAAAGACAGATAGACGGACAGACAGACAGGGCAAAAATAATATGCCCCCAATCATAAGATCCGGGGGCATAAAAATTGCTACAATCTGTTTCTAAAACTGATGAAGTCAATTTTCCAAATTGGAAAATAAAAGTTAAAGATTGCTGAACCAATCTTAGTTTTACAATTCCAATAATGCAATCAAACAATAAAATTGGTTTAACAATATGGAAAGTTGATTATTACCACAGGAAATAATTTGTCTTTATGCTTAGTGTGTGAATACAGCTTGAATTATTTGAAGTTATATAAATAGTTTATTACATTGGGCAATTTATTTTTCAAGAATTGTTATCAAAAGGTTTAAAATGCTAAATTGTTTTTTTTTTTTTTTTTTTTTTTTTTTCATTTTCATTTCATAATAGTCTTGTTATAAAATTACTTAGGGGTCCAAGTTCCCCCTAAGCAATCCTAAAAAAAACGGGGAAAAATCATAAATTGGTAGTTTTAAAGTATAATCTCGAATTTCCAATGAATTTTTGGATCTTTGGGGTCAATTTTTTGGGGGTTCAAAATTTCCATATGACACCAGGTTTCTATGTTAAACTATGTTCTGCACTGGAGGCCTTGTTTTTGTCAGGTCCAAATGAAATTAGCAATTTTTGTAAAGTACCTTAAGTACATCATTCCTGTAAAGTTTGATTGAATTTGTTTCGGTGGTTTCAGAGGAGAAGATGAAAATGTGATTTTCCCATAGGGTCCAATGTTAAACTAGTATGTTCCGAGCAAGCGGGCATGTTTTCTATCAGATTGTAATGAAATGAGCAATCTTTATTAAGGACCTTCCATACATCATTCCTGTAAAGTTTGGTTGAATTTGCTTCAGTGGTTTCAGAGTAGAAGTTGAAAATGTGATTTTTCCCATAGGGTCCAATGTTAAGGCAAAGTGTACGTAATTAACTACTCCAACGATTTTTTTTTTAATTTCGTATACCAATAGTGCATGGAAATATATAACTGAAAATCGAAAAAAATTGGGGGGTCACCGTTTTAATTTTCGAGATATGACTTTTTGAAGTTTACTGCACGAAACACTAATATTACAAGGGATATATAGGGAAAAATCGTAAATATCGGATTGTACATTTACTTAAATCGAGCTTGCAAATTTATTTATCCAACAATTTTTTTGAAAATTTGATATTTTATTAAAAATTTAATTTCGAATGCATTGATGTGAAGAAAGTCCTTAGCAACCGTGCTCATTTTCAAGATATATCGCTTTGAATGATAGATTTTAATGTAAAAAATGCGCTTTTCCGGTGACGTTACTGAAGACGTTGCTTTTTTACTGTATCGCGTGGCACTAACGATTATCTTTTTTTTTTGCGTTTGTTGACTTCAGTAGACTGTTGTCGTTATTTTATAAACACCAACATTTACCAGAAAACCGAATACAAATAAGACTTTACAGATCTTCCGATGTGATTGTCGCAATTAACTGTTTGGGTACAAGAAATTTTAGTTCGATTATTACTTACCGAACTTATTAATTGTATATATAAAATTTCCAAATTGTTCGAACTTTATTATCTTTTTGTGCTTTGCTATTGTATCAAACTTTAGATTTTTAAAAAATAGAAGTAAAACGTACATTGCATCAATTTATATAAAATTAGAATAATGACAAACAGCCTCTCTGCTGGAAGACGATACTAAAAAGTATAGCCATTCAGCGATGAACTTCGTTCCTATGTTGGACCATTTTCAAAATAAGCCCAAATATCGTCAAAAATCATGTAAAGTGGTCTATGATAAATTCGCCTCCTATGAAAGAAAAATATATATGCCACACTTATACGTTTTCTGACATTTGTATCTGTTTATACTACCCGAAGGACAGAGAACCCAACTAATTTTTTAATGCGATTGTAACACAATTTCCCTTCAAAATGGCGGTTAGCTTAGGTGCTGTGCAACGAATTTAAACAAAAAACTACAAAAACTTTCAAAATGATCTGTCAAAATTGCACACAAGTGACAAGTACAGTGGCTTGATCTTTTATCTAAAACGTATGAAATGCATTTGAATTAATTTTGTTTTTATTGTGTATTTGACAGATTACATGCTTAAACATTTTTTGAGAAGATAATATGAATTTGCAAAATTGCTATGCTGAATAAAATAAATTCACGGCGTTCCGACTTTTTTGTTTTAATTCAAATGTCAAAGAAAATCATGACTGTATAGTGAATCTATAACCCCACCTATTTCCTTTTTCAATACTGGAGGTTGAATTGGGCGAAAGGGGTTCTCATTCCGATTTGCTCTCTATAGAATAAGCAAATCCGAATTTCCTGACATATTTTATGACCACAACATGGTCAAAAGTTGTATATTTTACATACGTTCAAAATGAGTTATATTGTTTGTAAATGAAATCCTCTTATTGTTTGCCCAGTTGATCAAGTATAACACAGTTCGTGTTTTAAGCTATATGCAAGAAACAATTTTTTGCGAATCCTGTCAAACTTGGAATAACAATTCCGCGTTAACGTGGCTAAAAGCATCCCCATCTTGTAACTTATATATCATTTGCATCCCAAGTTTTCAGTCTAAAGATGGGGCTATCCCGAAGTTATAGTTGCTGGGAATTGCAGGTATGTCTTACTTGTAACGAAACAATAGATCGACTTTGTTTTACACCTCGAAATACTCCGGATCTGGGTCCATTGCTAAAGATATTTCTACGCAGAAGATGAATATTTTGCAATACAAACTAAGTTCTTTCCTAGTTGTATAAAATAAACTAAACACATAATTACAAACTAACCACCCCACAGCAAAGAGAAAAAAAAACAGCACAAAAAATAAGGTAACTGCACTTGTATATCAGGTACTACTTCGATTCTAGAGGGGGTCGGCCCTTTTTCGGGATGTCGGGATTATATGCTTTTAAGCCCGGGATTTCGGGATTTTTATGATTTAAGCCCGGGATTTCGGGGAAAAATTTCACCGTGAATCGGGATTTCATCAGTCTCTAAGTTTCTTTGTAGTTCGGGATTTCGGGATTCAGAAAATAATAAAGCCGGGATTCCAGGATGAAACCCCCTCGCCCTTTGATATTAGATTCAAAATACCTTTGGAACCAGTTTGAAGGGGCGGACATGGTAAAGAGAGACCGTAAAAAAGGAGACAGGGGCGAGATAAAGGAGACCGAATGGGGCTGGAGTAGGGAGAAAGGCACCCACCTGTCAACCACCTCAAATTTATGGTGACTTCGGTACTAAATTAAACACAATTGTGATAGTAAAAACTGAAGTTACAAAAGCTTTGGCACAAAATTAAGATGAACTAAATAGTACTAATGAAATTGACAGTAATTTCCGAAGTACATTAACTTTAATTTCCAAACTGAATTACTAATTAAATTTACACAAATTTCCGAACTAAATTAACAGTAATTTCCGAACTGTATTTTTAACTTTGTTACTAGATTATAGTACTAGTAATTCGGTACAGAAAGGGGATGGCAAGACCATTTTTGGGATGCTGGGATTAACCATTTGTAACTTCAGGAAATCGGATGGCCTTTTTTAGAGACCGGGAATTCGGGATGAAATTGTCATCGGGACAAAGAAAGAGTCATTTTTAGACCATGAAATAGTGATTTTATGGTAATTTTATTAATGGGACTGGCAAATTTTTTTTTTTTCAATTACGATCTTCCGGGGCACTTTTCGCAAAAAATGTCTGGGATTTCGGGATTTGCTGATTTTAATGGCGGGAAATCGGGGTGAAATTTACAGAAACTTAGCTACAAATTTACAAAAACTATATATGGAACCAAAATTACAGGACGGTTTAAGTACTAAATTTGAACAGTAATATCCGAAATGAATTGACAGTATTTACAATAATTTCCGAATTAAATTTACAATAACTTCGACATTAAAATTACATTAACTTTGGTACAGTAATTTCGATATTTATTGATACATTCCAATTTTCTTTTATTTCTCATGTTTATGTTTGTGTTTTTTTTAATACTCAAACCTTTTTAAATCTTAAATGAGAAGCATTCAAAGTTGGCTAAAATTAGCAAGGACTTTTATTACAACTGGTTATTGAAAATTATGCACTATTTTATAAATATTTGTTAGTCTCCCTCGTTTCTATCTGTATCAACCGATACAATACTGTATGAATAAATGAACACCGTAATGAACCTGACATTTCAAAGTATATAACAGCACTTACAATTCTAAAATCTTTCACCAGTCTTATTATAATGTCTGGACAATTTCTAAAATATCTGGACTGACCATATATACATTTCTATTGAAAATTTCAAGTCAACAGACCCATCACGATAACATTGATCTCGATAACATGTCGACGCCGTCCATTTTTCAATCATGACATTACTAACGAGGCACGTCATTACTCCCGCAATCCGCTAGAGGTGTTGAATTATGTACACTTCGCCTTAAACTATGTTCCACGCTGGTGGCCATGTTTTCTGTCGGATCAGAACGAAATGAGCAATCTATGTAAAAGACCTTCCATACATCATTCCTGTAAAGTTTGGTTGAATTTGCTTCAGTGGTTTCAGAGGAGAAGATGAAAATGTGAAAAGTTTAACGGACAACTGATGACAGACGCCAAGTGATGGCAATAGCTAACACTGATCCTTCGGGTCAGGTGAGCTAAAAATGTGCTAGAAATGGCATTATATGATTAAATTTGTGTTCATATCAAAGATAATAAATAAAGATTTTGAAATATTTGCAAAAAGTAAAATTAAGAATTTCCCCATCCTAAGCAAAAACTTATGCATTACATAGGCAGTTTTCTTTCATACATCTACAATAAAGTTTTAGAAGATATCCAGAGGTGAGTATCAACTTTTCAAATTGTTGAACCAATTTTACAATTTCATAGCAACAACTGAGTTGTAAAACTGTAAGATTGGTTCAACAATCCTCAACCTAAGTTCTGCTGATGGTCAAGCAAAAAGAAGAATCGACTTCAGCAGTTCTTCACTTAGGAAGTGGGAATTTTAAAAATGGTATTGAAAAATGACCATGGTCACAGTGTATTGACCGTAACACTGTTACATAACTAGGGGGTGGAGGCAATGGTCCATGCATTGAAATATGATGTACTCTTATGACAAATATATAGCTAACGTAAGTATAACAATACCCTACTAGTTTTCAACTGTTAATGCCATAACCGTGTCGCCAATCATATAAGCCTTTTACAGTTTCTATCTGTTCTATTTTTCAATCAAGACAAATCACAAACAAATTTACAAGATCTATTAGATTGAAATCTCTCAGTGAAATAAAAGTGATAATTAACTGTGAAACTATTTTCCATAATTTCACTCTAGGAAGTGACTTCACAATAGACGTCGTCAACGTTGTTGCCAAGTAAACGTTGTTGCAGATTAACATGTAAAACATAGTTCTAAAAAGGAATCTTAAATTAAACCATAAATATGCAAGAAATGATCTATATAATAATCAAAGTCCCAAAGGGACTGGTGGATTAGTGTCTATGATGGCAATGATCAGTATCTAATCTATTGATATTTTATGAACACTGTCCATGTATGATATGAATAATTGCCTGTCTATGTCGTGCATAATTACTCATGTTTTACTATGGGTCTAATTATAATGATGATATCAAAACCAAGAAAGGTACAAAAACCATGTTTTGTTCATTAAGAACATGCCTTTCTGACAGTCAGCAAGTATTTACTGGTGGCCATCTTCATTTGAACACACCAGCCAATCAATGGCAATCAAACCATTAGAGACAAATATTCGAAGAATTTTGGATTTTATACCAGAAACCTATTACATACTATGGGTTCTGTGCTGTACAGTACTACACTCAACATAGACTAAACAATGACAGCACCATCTTGATCAAGTACAGTTTGAAATTCTAAAGAAGAGACCTGAATGAAAGGTTTGTGAATGCTGACAAGACACAAAAGCTGACAAGACATGAGCAGCAAATGCAATACCCTGCTCTTTATGGAGATAATAATTCGTCCAAGAAACACACGAAGACTCTGTGCCAAGTTCGTTGTGCAACAATGCATCTCAATTCGCGCTATGATATACGTTCTCATGCAATTGAAAAATGACTGTTATGCATTATAAATACTCAAATGACATTATCTCAAGTTTTGCTTGACCAAACTCTGATCAGCTGCAATTAACACGCAACACCCTGGACTGAACATTGTTGGACGAATGGCAATCAACAGATCAACACCCCTGCCTGATCCTATTTCGAATTTAGTCAATTCCGACCCCGATCATTGCAAAATATCGTCTGTTTCGGAATATGCACCTTGACAACTGTTTCCAGGTAATACTTTGTATTTACCGATGTACGACTTCTTCAGTATTTTGTTTTGAGTCGGCCATTACATGTATACCGAACGCGGACCTCGGAGAAGACACTGCAAAATGACAATCGCAACAAGTATAACGGAACAGCAAAAGTGGAACAGCCGGACTTTTCCATTCATTGATAACTAGAAATGTAAACAAACATTACGTCTTCCGTAGATTGTAAATAATGGACTGTTGTTCTCGACAGCTAATGAATTTGATTTTTTATTTCCAATGCGTTGTTCTTTTATGATTTATTTCAAAACAGCTACATCGTTTCATTGACAGTTCCTGGGAAGTACGTTTACGCCATTCATACAAATGTAAATAAAGGCCTCGGTCTCCCGTATTCATACATCTACACACAAAATTTTATGAATGGGAAATTCATTCTCTGATTAATTAACGAATTCGGGCACCATTTAAGCGTTGAAAAGTTCGGGCAATCAAATTAATGTTCAATGAAAATAGACTATTGAGTGTCATTGTTTTTTGAGATCAGAAAGATGTGTACGAGGTTTCCTGAAAAGGATTCTTTTAGCATGGGTATGATCACTAATGTTTGATTGCGTGAGGTTGGTCACCTGGGTCGTAACATAGGATAGAATTCTATCCTTTGGATAGACACTAATCCAAAAAGGATAACTAATCCTAGATTCTGATTATCGAAAATATTCAACTCATGATTGAAAAACACTGTAATTCACTCATGCGCTGCATGCATTAGTGATTACTGCATTGTTCGATCATTCGTTGAATATTTTGCAATAATCAGAATCTTGAATTAGTTATAGTATAAATATCTTACATCTAACCAGACAGCGGTACAATCTTCATTTAACTTCATCCAGTTATTAGGTTCACCCTTTTCCCAATGTGTATACGTTACAGGACTCTTATCATCCCATACAAAATAATTCTCCACGACCGTATCACTAAGTCCTATCCAAATACTGCCACCTTTGAAATATTTCATTGCTGTAAAATACAAACAATCATTACAGTATATAGATATCAGTGAAAGACTGAGATTTCCTAGTGTGTATACGTTACAGGGCTCTTATCATCCCATACAAAATAATTCTCCACGACCGTATTACTAAGTCCTATCCAAATACTGCCATCTTTGAAATATTTCATTGCTGAAAAATACAAACACACAAAAATCAAGAGACATATTTTACTTCGTTTGTTATAAATTATTAAGCAACTTTGTCACATCCATGGGCTTAATAAGACATGGATGTTATTTTGTTTGACAACAAGTACTGAATTCCGCTCATACCCGTGCTAGGGGTTGTTTTGAACTTACTATGAGGTATGAGTTTTTATGAGCAAAGCTCATAATTGAAGGCCTGATTCATTACGCATTATTATTGTACCTCCTGTAAGAAAGTTCTTTAATAGTAAAACTGTTTTATTTTGGCATAGTTTTTAAAACAAATAGCATTTACTGCACTATTGCAATAGTAAGCACTGCTGTTATGAAGACTATTGATTTAAACGTCAGTCATCATCAATCATCACATGCGGGAGGAGGAGTTTTGGTCTGACCGACAAGTGGGCATGATCAACTGTGCAAATGATGTCATCAAGTTTGTAATGATCATTAAGAAAAGAGTGTCGTCTGCTACATTGTTAAGATTTTTTGTTTGTTTGTGTTTTTGTTTTGTTTTGTTTTGTTTTGTTTTGTTTTGTTTTGTTTTGTTTTGTTTTGTTTTGTTTTGTTTGTTTGTTTGTTGGGTTTTTTTTCGGTCACTTTTAATACTGTGAAACATTTTAAATAGAAAAGAACTATTTGTCAATTTTACTTTTCAAAATAGTCAACAGTCAGTATAATAATAATATTAATGTTACTATGGAAAATAGTAGCCAGGGTGATGGACACTCCCCTTCGGGTCGTGCACTATTGTCCATCACCCTGGCTACTATTTTCACATAGTCAATGTAAAACACAACATTATTATATAATTATTAATTTTACACAAATTTTCTATTGTTCAGGGTGATGATAAAAATTCTCACTATCATCTCACTGAATTGATATGAATATATCATTGTAAATTCTCTCTCAATATAATTTATGATGTGCATTTTGCTTGTAAAAATTTACATATAAAGATTGTTGCAAATGGAAAAAATACTAACATTGTCAATATGGCAATATGTACATTTTTCTCTTTGAATTTACTAACTGATATTGTCAGTATCTCCGTACTGACCTGATACGAGAAAATATCAGGCAATGACGTCACAAATATGACTTCATGATTCTTATGATGTTGCCATTAAAAACTATTATGATACGGTAGTTTTGAAGGTTTTGACAGAAAATATCACTAGTATCACAACTCATCCAATCCGACTCACTATGATACAGTGATATTTTCTGTCTCAACCTTCAAAACTACCATTATTCTATATACATGTATAATACAACATGTTCTGTATGTTATCTTAATTCAAAATTTCATTTTACGTTTTGGTATATTTGCTGCCATAAAGTTCTGCTCATCCTCGTTTCTGATGGATGCCAAGTATCCACCAGATTTCTGACATTCGGCTCTAGCATCCGCAGCTGTTATATTCTTGGTTATAAAATGCCAACAGGACCTTCCATGTTGTTTCCAATAGGCAGGACATCCAAGGTACATACCATCTGGAAAATTACCATCATATCATACTACTAGACTTTGAAAGAAAGATGCAAACCTTGTGACACAAATAATTTTTTTCACATTGATTTGAATCATTTCCACTTTCATTCAGTTAGTCCATTTATTACATAAAATTTTGATTACATATACCCTATCTTGTGTCCAAGTGCTTGTTACAGGTTAAGGATAAGTTGCTAATATGGTCAAATAGCTTCTTAATATTGATACAGTGTCTACAGCAAATCTCTGTGTTACCCAATCAAAAGGGTAGATTCGGTAACACCGCTTTCCGGCCCCCTTATTTTGTGAAAATTTCAATCTTGTTACAGAAAATGTTTATATACATATTTGAAATTTGGAATAATGAATGATGAAAAATATAATGCAGTAAACAGCTGTTACGTCATATTCGCTTCATGATGATGTCACAAAGTATAGGTTGTATACAATTTTCGTGAAATTCTTGTAAAATTTCGGCATTTACGAATGAAAATGGTGTCCGGAAATGCGTCGACAAACTAAACATTCCAATATAAGTTATATTATTACAAAATGCTTTCGTTGTTTAATTATAAAGGTTGTCGACGCCTGTACTCTATGTTTCCCTCAAAGAAATATATCCTCAAATCGCCGGTTTTTTACAAAAGTTTGACATTTAACATGTTTTTGGTTATTTCCATTGTCGGTTTTTGCCATATCTATGCAAGAACTTAATATAACCTCATGTTTTCAGAATCGGCAAACATTCAACAACAAAATTACACAATATTCTTATTAATTCAAAGTAGATTATTTTTGGGGCCGAAATTTTATGGTTGTTTAAATACCCCTTTTGAGTTTTTCTGTAAAACCAATATACTCAGGATAGGAAAATGCTTAAAGAAAACGAAAGGACGACATACCCCCACTGTAGGAGATCTTGGCCGGACAAACTTTGTACCCTTTATGAGAAAATCGCCCCAAAAAAAAGTAAAGGGCTACGCCGAGCGCAGCATGATACGACCACAGCATGTCGACCACTGAAATTTCAACAAAAGTAGTTTAAAGTTGATGTGGACACAGTAAAGAGCTTGACACAAAAAGAAGCTTGACACAGTTATTAGCTAGAACAAAACAGGGGAAAATTCAACCCTTTTGATCACTTACTGATTTAAAAAAATGTAAGAGCTATGCAAAATATGTACTATCAACTAAAACTTTACATCCATAGAATATCAAAGAAAAAAATTCCATCGGAATCTGATGGAAAATAAAGATATGACATATTAAGAAAAAATTGCAATTTTGGCCCCTTTGACCCCTTGTAGCTCGGAAACAGTAAGAGCTACACAAAATCCGTTTGACATATTGCTGAAAGCTTAGATCAAGAGGAATCCAAAGAAAAAAATCCCATCGAAATCCGATGAAAAATAAAGATTTGACATTTAGAAAAATTGCAACTTTGGCCCCTTTGACCCCTTGTAGCTCGGAAACGGTAAGAGCTACACAAAATCCGTTGACAAACCCCTGAAAGCTTAGATCAAGAGGAAATCCCATTGAAATCCGATGAAAAATAAAGATTTGACATATTTAGAAAAATTGCAATTTTGGCCCCTTTGACCCCTTGTAGCTCGGAAACAGTAAGAGCTACACAAAATCCATTGACATACTGCTGAAAGCTTAGATCAAGAGGAAACCAAAGAAAAAAATCCCATTGAAATCCGATAAAAAATAAAGATTTGACAGATTTTGAAAAATTGCATTTTTGGCCCCTTTGACCCCTTGTAGCTCGGAAACGTTAAGACCTACACAAAATCTGTTGGCATACCACTGAAGGCTTAGATCAAGAGGAATCCAAAGAAAAAAATCCTATCGAAATCCGATGAAAAATAAAGATTTGACATATTTAGAAAAATTGCAATGTTGGCCCCTTTGACCCCTTGAAGCTTGGAAACGGTAAGAACTACGCCAAATCCGTTGACATACAACTGAAAGCTTAGATGAAGAGGAATCCAAAGAAAATACTCCCATCGAAATCCGATGAAAAATAAAAATTCTATATAATCTGCAAATTCACAATTTTGGCCCTGTTCGGCCCCTCATAGCTGGGAAAGGAAACAAGTTATCAAAAATCGAATAGCAGAGCGCCATATTAATTTTTCACAAGGAATCCATTAAAAAAAAACTGCATCAAAATCGGACTTAAAATAAAAAAAATACTTTTTTGGAGATTTTCCCCTGTTGGGCCCCATTTATCTTGTGATCGGTACATGCTACGTGAAATCTGTTGGCATAATACAGATTAGAAATTTCCTCAGGAGCACACTGAAAGAAACCCCATCAAAA
>MJUU01061544.1:0-12682 GCA_002080025.1 Modiolus philippinarum | reverse complement strand
CAGCATTTCAGATTTGTCCAAAATTTACTTTTAAATAGTTATATGTGGTAAATCTGGAGAATTTATATGCAGATATGCCAATTCATTGTTCTAACCGATATATAAGTTTTATAAAAACAATGTTTAGAAGAACAAGGAATGTTCAATTTGACTCTAAATACCGAAAATTTTACCCCTACCCCAAGAAAATGATGCTAAAAATCTCCAGAATATGTATGTATGTACATTTATATGAACAAAACATACTGATGATTTACTTTTTTTTTTCAAAAATGCATTTTATATATCGCAATGTGCAATTTTAATGCCAAAATATGGGTAAAATTGTATATTTTGGGCGGTTTTCGTGAAAAATGGGATTTTTCGGCATTTCGAAATTTTACAAAATTCAAAGTTGAATTGTTGTATAACTGTCCATAAACCACACACATAATCTTATTTTGATCTTAAATGGGAAGCGCTGTGTATTTTGGTGTTTGAAATGATATGTTATTTGACCTTTACACAATGTTGCTTTTCAAGCTGAATAAAATGAAATAAATTGTGTTGAATACTTGTGGTAAGGGGTTATATGTTTGTAATTTATGAGACTGTAGTTATTCTAAAATGTTTAAAAACATATTTTCTCATGGCTTAAATATAATGAAAGGATATCCAATCAACATTTTTAAGTTTTATATCAATTTCATGAAGTATTTGCATCTCAAAGTAAAAACAGCAGAAATTCTGAAAGACGGAAATTCCCATTTTGCATACAATTTCGAGTAGAAGAGTAAAAAAAGACCTCTTAAAAAGTTTAAATTTACTTAAATGATCTTCTGCATGTCATCTTTAGTGAAATACACACTGGAATTCCAATAAAACATTATTCTTTAATCATTTAGAGCCTGAATATTTCATATTTTCCCTTAATTTTTAGGGGAAGGGGTGCTAATTTTGACATTTCTGAACATACAATACGTCTGAAACTAAAATGTTTGCACACGAATTGTTGCTAACATATTATAAATCATTATTACATCGACAATTATTAAATATATATTCAGATTTTTACGACCATAAAGACAGAAAGTCGAAATTGTGAAAAAATCTAAAATTCCAAAAATTCCCATTTTTCAAAAAAAAGAATGACCGAATATCAAAATTTTATGGACTTTAATGGTTTTATTTTCCAACATTGAATCACAACTGATAATTTAGGCATGTTTTATTTTGAAGAGGGGATATAGGAGGAATGAAAAAAATCGGTCTGGATGGGAAGTGGGGGGTGCACGGCCCATGGCCTATATGTATTGTAACATCATGATATCTGGCTTTTTCACAATTAATTTGGTGTCCATGACCTACATTCTATGTATGGTTGAATGACTTTGTTTAAATTCTGCTTTTCATCACAATTCAATGACAGAGAAGTAATCTTATGAATGATTGAATTGGGTTAATCTGTTTGCGATAAATTAATTGGCGGTGCATCCATGTCTTACAGACACATTTTCTATTTTATGTGTGTGTTTTTTTGTAGTTTGTTTTTGTTTTTGGTTTTGTTTTTTTTTGTGTGAGTATGTTTTGGTTTTTTTGTGTTTTTTTTTTTTGCCCTGAACTACGGAAGCATGGAGGGGACATGTAAAATTGTTTTTCTAACTCGTGGCCACGACATATTTAGTCGTGGCCACGGGATAGCTATGTCGTGGCCACGAGATACTATCTGGTTCCAACGACATACTAAGTCATAGCCACGAGATAGCTATCTCGTTCCCACGACTTAATAAGACTTGGCCACGATATAGTTATGTCTTTCCCACGAGATAATATCTCGTTCCCATGACATACTAACTAGTGGCCACGATATAGCTATGTCGTGGCCACGACATACTTATACACTGTGAAGCCTTCAACAACGAGCTTTGTTCATACTCACAGTCTGTGCCAAAAACTTTTTCATTCACTAGCCCCAAGGAGCTAGTGAGATTCTGTGTTGTACTAGCCCGAACCCAATTTCACTAGCCCTTATAGAAGATTATTGTCTCGCCCGCGACGAAAGTCGCGAAAGCGAGACATAGCGATCCAAAATTCCGTCGTCGGCGTCGTCGTCAACATTTATAACATATATAACCCTGTGGTTAAAGTTTTCTAAACATCAATATCTTCATCAAATCTTTATGGAAACATTGAAATTTGGACAGAAGCAAGAAAAGGGTCAGAAAATTACCTCTTGCTGAAAATTTTTGGAAAATTTTTATTTAGTTTTTCCGTAATTTTTCCGTATTTCGACTTACTTTTTTTTTGCGCAAGAAATATATTTTAACCCTGTGGTTAAAGTTTTTTAGAAGTCAAGTGAAGTTATCAAATTTTATTAGAATTGCACAAAAAGTGGTCAAACGTTAGATGATGGTCAGAAAATTACTTCAGAACTGAAAAAAATGATTTTTTTTCCTAGTTTTTTGTATTTTTTCCAAATATGGACTTAGTTTTTTTTTCTACAAAATTTCAATGTTAGTTGTAAAGAAGTAGAATGGAGGCTTTGAATCTTAATAGAATCATATTGAAATTGACAGTCCTGCATAAAACGAGCAAATGTGTAACAGGCTGTTGGAATTTTGATTCCGGTTCCAACTTTGGTAAATTTCCTGAAAATGTCAAAGACCAATAATTTTTGAAATTTTTGCATTCAGTTACAAATTTTAACAATGCTTTCGTATCAAGCATAATTTTGAACACTAAAGAATTAAATAAAATGGTTCCAACTTTGGTAAATTTCCTGAAACTCTCAAAGACAAGCTATTTTTGGAAATTCTTCTTAGCAACAATACTTTTTTAATAAATTTGAATCAAACAAACAACACGGAAATGAAATTGTCAAAGTTTTTGATTCCAATTTTGGTTTACATACCTGGAACTCTCAAAGACCTGATAATTTTTGGAATTTTACCTAGCAACCGTAACTTTTCCGGTTCCTTTCAGTTAAAATGATGATTTTCGAAAGTCAAATTGCAAAAATCTTTGATTCTAATTTTGGTAAATTTCCTGGAACTCTCAAAGATCTGTTATTTTTTGGAATTCTACCTAGCAACCATATCTTTTTTCAATTTCTTACATTTATAAGGATCATTTTCAAAATTCAAATTGCAAAAATCTTTGATTCTTATTTTGATAAATTTTCTGCAACTCTCAAAGACGTATTATTTTTTGGAGTTCTACCTAGCAACCGAAACTTTTTAAGTTTCTTTCAGTTATAATGATCATTTTCAAATGTCAAATTGCAAAAATCTTTGATTCTTTTCTGGTAAATTTCCTGAAACTCTCAAAGATCTGTTATTTTTGGGAATTCTACCTAGCAACCATATCTTTTTCAGTTCCTTACAGTATGAATAATTATTTTCTATAGTGAAATTTCCAAAATCCTGGATTCCAATCGTGGAAATTTTGATGAAACTTTAAAAGACCATTTATTTTTTGAATTCTACTTAGCAACCAAACATTTTTTGCAATCATTTCATTGAAAACAGTCATTGTACAAAATTAGCTGGTACCAATTTTGGTATGAAAGTCTCCAAGACCAGATATTTCTTGAAATTCTACCTAGCAACCTCATCTAAATATAGGCCAAATTATAATGACAATGTAGTGAGCGGGCGAGACATTAGGTTCCGNGTTTTTTTGTGTGTTTTTTTACCTGAACTACGGAAGCATGGAGGGGACATGTGAAATTGTTTTTCTAACTCGATAGCTATGTCGTGGCCACGAGATACTATCTGGTTCCCACGACATACTAAGTCATAGCCATGAGATAGCTATCTCGTGGCCACGATATAGCTATGTCGTGGCCACGAGATACTAAGTCGTGGCAACGAGATACTTATGCACTGTGAAGCCTTCAACAACGAGCTTTGCTCATACTCACAGTCTGTGCCAAAAACTTTTTCATTAACTAGCCCCAAGGAGCTAGCGAGATTCTGTGTTGTACTAGCCCGAACCCAGTTTCACTAGCCCTTATAGAAGATTATTTGTTAAAAAGGTACAATTTTAACTAGCCCACAGGGCTAGTGATTTCAATTTTTTACTAGCCCGAGACTGATATTACTAGTCTCGGGCGTAGGGCTAGTGGCTAATGACACAGCCTGTACTCATTGCTTTCTCGTGGCCACGACATAGCTATCTCGTGGCCACGACTTAGTATCTCGTGGGAACGACATAACTATCTCATGGACAGGACTTAGTATGTCGTGAGAGAACGACATAGTATCTCTTGGCCACGAGATAAGAAAAAAATTTTACTGGTTTATGGGCACCCAAACCTGCCCTTTATTTTGAAAATCATATTCCTTTGTTTGTCTCCTCCAAAGTTTGTAATTTTGTTTTATTCCTACCTCATCCCAGATTGCTGCTAGCGGGGAACATAGTTTAAACTGGAACCCTATGAGAAATGCGTGGAAATAAAGAACCGCTTGATCAATATTAGCCAAAGAGATATAACCACTTCACTGTGAATTTATTTTCTTTAGCTTACCAGTTTTGTGAATGCATTTTATATTCTCCAAAACTGTTTTAGCAGGTCATTGGATGTATAGACTATTATTAAGAAATCGATTCAAATGCATCTTCATTCTTTTAGATAAAACAAGTAGCCACTGAACATACCACTTGTATGCAATTATGAAAATTTTTGTAGTTTGTCATAAATAAATTTATTGGTAGACAGTACACATAATAGTGGCCATCTTGAATGATTATCGACAACATTTAAACATTTGAGCATATTTTGAAAATGTCCCGATATAGGAACAAAATTCAAGGCTAAATGACCATACTTCTTTAATCATGGTATCCCTTTGAGATTTCTATGTTCCTACCACATCCAAGATGGCCACCAATTTCCGGTGAATGATGCATATTGGATGTTCTCCAATCACCAGGTTAGCTATACAGGCTCATGTGAGCTTCTGGTTAAAGGTTATTACCCAAGGATTATTGTTACCAAGTTTTGGTTCCGATGGGCGTAGCCTTTTCAGAGGAGAAGATCTGACGGGAAAGTTCACGACACACACACAACGAACGCCGACGAACGCCAAGTCATGTCAAAAGCCCACTCTGGCTATATGGATGAGCTAAAAAATATGACCAGTTTGTCTTTATAACCAAAGATATGCGTATGTATTTATTTATAAGGACAATTCTATCGACTGAATACACATTGCTTTAAGGGATAGGTGCTCCCTAGCTTTTAAATACATTGGCAAACGAATAACAAGGGGAAATTCTGAATTAAAAAAATTCTAAAGAACAAAATCAGTTCAGATAAAACACACACTGAAAAATTACAATGAAAAAATAAATGAACAAAAAAATGAACAACTGAATACTGAAATTATCTTTAATTATGTGTGTATTTCAGGAGGAAGGTGAGGAATTCGACTAAAGCAGAGAAAGATTCGGTGTATGAAGTACCTAAAATGAGGGATAACACTACCTATGAATCGGCAAAAAATATTGGCCCCTATGAAGATTATGAAGAACTACAAAATGTTCCCCGTCCAACAAAGACTGGCGGCCATTCACCAAAGATAGAAATTTATTACACAGGTCAATTCGAATCAAATGCACCCTATCTCGCACCGGGTGTTGCAGAAAATAATGTCAAACGAGCACTTCCAAAGATACCAAATTGAGGTTCTTATGACTATTTTAATCAAAAAAAGTGTTGCGTATGTCAGACTAAGTGCAGTCAACTACTTGTAATTTAGATACAACAAGCCTTTTGTTGGGCATATCAACAAAAGTGGGTCTGAAAGCTTTTTGCTGGGCCTGTAAAGCGTATTATTGGGCTTATAATGTATTATCCTTGGCCTTCAAGCCTTTTGTTCGGCTTTCAGCCTTTTCACTTCGAATATCAACATTTATTTTTGACCGATATCAATCCTGTTGCAAGACTAGATTTTTGGGGATTTTTTGGGGACCTTTCGGGCCTTTTATTTCGTTTATAAGCCTTTGTATGGTGCAAGTCATTCTTCATTGTTGACATGGGTAAAACAAGATGACAAACCTTTACCAAGGCTTATCATATTTGACCCAATAAACACCCCGGGCAATTGCAGTTTTCCAAAAAAGCGACGTTAAAATGAGCACAAAACTTCCTTCTTATTCAGAGATTGCAGATTAAAGATACCAATGTGAGTGATAGTGAGTAATAGTAGATACAGAATGCAATCTTATATACCTAACCGTTTTAGTGAAAGTATACACTTCGTTTTTCCTGACCTAACATACTAATCACCTAGAGTTTAATATGCTTTGCTGATATTTGGACAAGTGTTTATCTGTAGTATATTTTCATGTCCCGCCTACCAAATTATGAGAGCATATATAGTGTTCGAGTCCGTCCGTCTATCCCAAGTCATATTTACCCTCCGGTTTATATCAAAATTTGCCCATGCAACCAACTTCATGCTTCACTGATCCTGGTAAAAAGGGGTATGAGGTTTATCTGCGAGGGTGTATGCTATTGTCATTAGATATTGTTTAAATACACATTAGGATATAATTTAACAAAAATCATAATCAAAATATATCCATGCGACCAACTTCATACTTTACTGATCACGAAACTGTTGAACGGTGGTGCATTGTGAACAGATATATATATTATGATAAGGTGGGGTATTTGCGAAAAAATGCAAGTCGTGGGGCGGTAAAATTTCCCGAGCCTGAAAGGCGAGGGAAATTTAGACCCAAGACTTGTATTTGTGGCAAATACCCCGACGTTCATGATATATCTGTTTAATTACACCGAATGTCTCTATCATTTAAGCGCACAGGTGACTCCGGGACAAATAATACAACGGCTATTTACCAATCAGAATACAGCTTACTTACATAAGGTGTGATTTTAGACACATATTCTTATTCTACGAAAGCCTGAGGGGACTTCTTAATTCTTAATACTTAATTTTGAATACTTAATTCTTAATACTTAATTCTTAATTCTTAATACTAAATTCTTAATTCTGAATACTTAATTCTTAATACTTAATTCTTAATACTTAATTTTTCATTCCTTTTTTGTTACATTCAATTCTTAAAAGTTAATACTTAATTCTTAAAAATTAAATCATTATGCTTAATTCTTAATAATAAATCGCTTATACTTAATACTTAATAATTAATTAATAATTAATTCTTACTACTTAATTTGTATTTCTTAATAACCAATTATTTTAGTACATCAAAATTTTGCAGCACTCTTTACCATCTTCCTTTAGGTATAATCCCATTCCCAAGTCTTTTTTGATGGCTGCACCGCCCAAATCACTCAATGCACCCACACCTAAAGCAGTTAGCACGGTTTTGGCTAGCATAAGAAGCACAACAGAGGCGAGTCCTGTGAGCATTGGGAGGGATCCACCTTTCTTTACGTTATACTTCACCTGCTTTTTGGCTAATCGCTAAGACCATACCATCCTTACCGCTATACAAGAGCATAGTAATGCACTGGAGCATCTTATGCCCACCAGATAGGTCGGAATGCAGCAATCGAACGCTCACGGGGCAACCCTTATTTGCCTTTTGTGCTCCGGACCGGTAGCAGCTGGCGAGGGTGACCGTTGCTCTCAGAGTCGCGCAGTTAGCATGGAGAAAGATAATGATCTTGTGTTTGTTCAGCCGCAGTTGCCACTGGATCTCATGATTGATATTGTCGTTGCTGTAGGAGCTGATGATCACTGCAACGGGAAACCAGTGGACACAATCGTCTGGGGAATGGCGGGATTATTATTCCCGGCATGGACATTAGGGATGGGGTAGTATGTCTCCAGAGTCACGAGGATTATCTCGTAAGATTTCTCCTCGTGCAGATGTAAGGATGGGTTGAAGGTCAAGATCTTATTTTGGTCCCCAGAGATGATGAAGAGGAACCATGCTTGGCTTCGGTATTGGTTGCAATTTTCTGCAAAAGTGAAGCGTCAATTTATTTAAAGGTGGTGACTTAAAAGTATTAAGAATTAAGAATTAAGTATTAAGAATTAAGAATTAAGTATTAAGAAATAAGTATTAAGAATTAAGAATTAAGTATTAAGAATTAAGAATTAAGAATTAAGTATTAAGAATTAAGTATTAAGAAATAAGTAATAAGAATTAAGAATTAAGTAGTCCCCTCTAGGCTTTCGTATTATTCAGTTCACTAAGTATTTGGTTTGTTCTTAATTTATTTCTATTTCATATTTTCATTCTAGTATTTATGGATTCTTAACCTTTTAATAAATGTATCCACATTACAGGACTTTTAGTTTTGATAATATTTTTGCTTGTCACTGTCAATCCAGTTGTGTGTGATTAGTTTGAAATTTAATACCCTTATATCACTTGTTTTCTAATACATGTATCTAAATAATTCATAGGTTTCTCAGAAGATTTTTTACAAATATTAACCCGGACTTCAGCAATTTTTATTCAAAATTACGACATTGGCCTGCTTTTGTCGTTTTTTTAACGAGTCAATTTTCAAGTTTTTGCCAAATTTGACAAATTTCCATTCCCGGTTTAATTTGTCACATTCTGCTTTTTTTGTTCCAAAATACAATCCTAATACTTTATGGGTCCTTGTTTGAATGTAATGTCTTCAAGTCTTTTTTTCCAAGAAGTTTATTATACAACCCGCTTGAAAAGTGGGGGTATATAGTGATGGGAGTGTCCGTCCGTCCGTCCTTCCGTCCGTTACACATTGGGGTACCCATCTCTTATCCGCTACTCCTCCTGAACCACTGAATAGATTTTCATGAAACTTTAACATTGTCTTTGTGACATAATGTAGAAGTGCACCTCCTATTTCATAATTTGATTTGATTGATTTTTGGGTTTCCCATAGCCAAACATGGACTGTCATTACATTACATGTACACATGGGGGTACCCATCTCTTATCCGCTACTCCTCCTGAACCACTAAATAGATTTTTCATGAAACTTTAACACAGTCTTTGTGACATAATGTAGATGTGCACCTCCTACTTCAGAATTTGATTTGATTGATTTTTGGGGTTTCCCATTGCCATACATGGACTTTGCCATTACATTACATGTACACATGGGGGTACCCATCTCTTATCCGCTACTCCTCCTGAACCACTGAATAGATTTTCATGAAACTTAAACACAGTCTTTGTGACATAATGCAGATGTGCACTTCATATTTCAGAATTTGATTTGATTGATTTTTAGCTCACCTCACGAAGTGAGGGGGCTTATGTGATACCCCTAGCGTCGGCGTCCGCGTCCGGTCAGGAAGAATGGTTAGGGTCCATTCCTGCTTACTGACATGCCCCACATCAACCATATTGGTATGCCTGATGCATTTTTGGATGACGACTGGAATGCATGCTTCGGATGCTGTGTCTGACCTACATTTTACGCATGAGGAACTTGGTGTGTAGAATGGTTAAAGTCCATTCCCGCTTTCTGACATGACCCACGTCAACCATATTGGTATGTATGACGCATTTTGGGATGACAACAACAGTGCATGCTTGGGATGCTGTGTCTGACCTACATTTTACGCATGAGTGACTTGGTTAGGAAGAATGGTTAAAGTCCATCCCTGCTTACTGACATGGCCCACATCAACCATATTGGTATGTATGGTGCATTTTGGGATGACAACAACAATGCATGCTTGGGATGCTGTGTCTGACCTACATTTAACGCATGAGCGACTTGGTTAGGAAGAATGGTTAAAGTCCATCCCTGCTTACTGACATGGCCCACATCAACCATATTGGTATGTATGGTGCATTTTGGAATGACAACAACACTGCATGCTTCGGATGCTGTCTCTGACTTACATTTAAAGCATGAGCGACTTGGTTAGGAAGAATGGTTTAAGTCTATTCCCGCTTACTGACATGGCCCACATCAACCATATTGGTATGTATGATGCATTTTGGGATGACAACAACAATGCATGCTTCGGATGTTGTCTCTGACTTACATTTTACTTATGAGCGACTTGGTTAGGAAGAATTGTTAAAGTCCATTCCTGCTTACTGACATGGCCCACATCACCCATATTGGTACGTATGATGAATTTTGGGATGACAACAACAATGCATGCTTCGGATGCTATCGCTGACTTTCATTTTACGCATGAGCGACTTGGTTAGGTAGAATGGTTAAAATCAATTCCTGCTTACTGACATGACCCACATCAATCATGTTGGTATGTATGATGCATTTTGGGATGACAACAACAATGCATGCTTCGGATGCTGTCTCTGCCGTACATTTTACGCATGAGCAACTTGGTTAGGAAGAATGGTTAAAGTCCATTCCCGCTTACTGACATGGCCCACATGAACCATACTGGTATGTATGATGCATTTTGGGATGACAACAACAATGCATGCTTCACATGCTGTCCCTGACCTACATTTTACGCATGAGCGACTTGGTTAGGTAGAATGGTTAATGTCCATTCCTGCTTACTGACATGGCCCACATCAACCATACTGGTATGCATGATGAATTTTGGGATGACAACAACATTGCATGCTTCGGATGCTGTCTCTGACCTACATTTTACGCATGAGCGAGTTGGTTAGGTAGAATGGTTAAAGTTCATTCCCGCTTACTGACATGGCCTACATCAACCATATTGGTATGTATGATGCACTTTGGGATGACAACAAAAATGCATGCTTCGGATGCCGTCTGTAAACTACAATTTTTACATGACTGAATCTGTTTAAAAGAAGGATTATAGTCCATTCCTGTTTACTGACTTGTGAAACATGTGACACTGCTGCGCAACGAGGTGAGGTTAGCAGGCTGTGGCTGCTTTCTATGTTTGGGGTTTCCCATTGCCAAACATGGACTTTGCTATTACATGTACACATGGGGGTACACAGTCTTTGTGACATAATGTAGATGTTTACCTGCTTTTTCAGAATTTGATTTGATTGATTTTTGGGGTTTCCCATAGCCAAACATGGACTTTGCCATTACATTACATGTACACATGGGGGTACCCATCTCTTATCCGCTACTCCTCCTGAACCACTGAATAGATTTTCATGAAACTTAAACACAGTCTTTGTGACTTAATGTAGATGTGCACCTCCTACTCCAGAATTTGATTTGATTGATTTTTGGGGTTTCCCATCGCCATACATGGACTTTGCCATTACATTACATGTACACATGGGGGTACCCATCTCTTATCCGCTACTCCTCCTGAACCACTGGATAGATTTTCATGAAACTTTAACACAGTCTTTGTTACAGAATATGGATGTGCATCTCCTATTTCATAACTTGATTTTAATTGATTTTTGGGGTTTCCCATAGCAAAACATGGACTTTGACAGTACATTACAAGTGGGTACCCATCTCTTATCCACTACTCCTCTTGAACCACTGAATAGTTCTTCATGAAACTTTAACACAGTCTTTGTAACAGAATATCGATGTGCACCTCCTATTTCATAATTTGATTTTTATTGATTTTTGGGGTTTCCCATAGCAAAACATGAACTCTGCAATACATTACAAGGGGGTACCCATCTCTTATCCGCTACTCCTCCTGAACCACTGAATAGATGTTCATAAAACTTTAACACAGTCTTTGTAACAGAATATGGATATGCACCTCCTATTTCATAATTTGATTTTTATTGTTGTTTGGGGTTTCCCACTCTGCAATACATTACAAGGGGTACCCATCTCTTTTCCGCTACTCCTCCTGAACCACTGAATAGATTTTCATGAAACTTTAACACAGTCTTTGTAACAGAATATGGATGTGCACCTTCTATTTCATAATTTGATTTTTATTGATTTTTGGGGTTTCCCACTTTGACAGTACAAGTGGGTACCCATCTCTTATCCACTACTCCTCTTGAACCACTGAATAGTTTTTCATGAAACTTTGAAATCGTCTTTGTGACATAATGTAAATTTGCGTCTTCTTATTTAGAATTTGATTTGATTTTTATCAAATGGTGGAGCGGGGGGTATATATCAGTGAGCTTTGCTCACAGTTGTTCTAGTTTTATATCTTTTACCTTCTTTTTCTATCAACGTCTGACGATACTATGAAATAGACTCACTCACTATCGACCAAGTGCGAATCTACAAGATCATTATGATAGTCAAAACAATATGAAGGTCATTATTATTGTCGTAAACATTATTGATTTTTATGACAGTAATAATTCCTTTATTGGAAATGCATCTATTGTTTAGACTCTGATAAAGATCCCATCGATTTTAACTTGGTCGATAGTGTCACTGGTGATTTCATATTTTTCAAAATATCTATGTAATATACGAATATATACGAACAAGCTAGGTTCGACAAGCACAGATCGTGATATCATACAAGATTCACATCTTGACAGTGATATTTCACCTTCCATTCCTAGCAGTTAAAGGAGGATATTTTGGATTCAAAGAGATGATTGATGTCAAGTGCTGGCAAAAACTAACATGGCCTTTGGCTAGATGAGCATATAATAGGTGTATATGTTCAATGTATGTAGAAATCAGATCACTTGGTCAAAAACTGTGAGAGGACTGAATTGATTTCACAGAATAGGTATACTGCATTTATTGGAAATGCATCTATTGTTTAGACTCTGATAAAGATCCCATCGATTTTAACTTGGTCGATAGTGTCACTGGTGATTTCATATTTTTCAA
>MJUU01061542.1:0-13622 GCA_002080025.1 Modiolus philippinarum | reverse complement strand
CCCCCCCCCCCCCCCCCTCAGAATCAAATGGTCGTCCCCTTAATTTGCTGTTTATATAATTAAATATCAAAGGAAGACATGAAACTGATGTAAAAACACGTGCCGGGCCGGTATTAAGTCAGGCTGTCCCGAGTTCTATCATTGTATACGTTCGTCTTATATATCTTTTTTATGTGTAGTTCCCTTGCAGATTGAAGCACGTAATAGCAATTTTCAGCCGTTGAAGATGTTTACTGTTATTCCTTTTATTTTATAATACACGTATTTGTGTTTTGGTATTCTCATTGAAGTAAATGTTGTTTTGAAATACATATCACTGTACCATTAGTTTAAGCAATAACAATTATAAAATAACCTAATAATTTTCGCCTCATTTCTTCTACATGGGGACCAATGAATTATGTTGCAAATTATGATGCTTCGTTGTGAATTCTATTTCCAATGCAACAGGAAATCAGCAGTGACACAAATGGAATTTAACAGGATTTTATTCCCGGAGAAGCCGAAAACGGTTAGAATAATTTTATGACATTTTTATTATAAACTTGTTAGTGAGAAAACTGCCGTTGGTTGTAATATGCCATCCATTACATTACCGCCGTGCGCGGTCCCGGCTGAAGAATAGGCCCGCAGCATCCTCTGAGCTTGGAGTATGAGCCATCCTAACAGAGGACCCCGAGGGAACCCCGGGATATAGAAATAGGACCCAGTATCTCCGGCTTGCGGGGTGTGACCCCTCCTAAACGGAGGCTGACCCCGAGGGTCCCGGGATATAGAAATAGGACCCATTCCGTGGTTGTGCGGGATTAATAAATACACAACCCATCTTTCGGATGGGATGTAAACTCAGGTCCACGTGTTGGAAGAAATGCCACGCTTCCTGCACGTTAAAGAACCCTTGTAGCAAGCTCTTTTTGGGGTGGTCCGTAGGTGATCGGCTACAAGGCTAAATTTCCCGCCCTTGACGATTTCACCCTATTTTTCCAGTGGCAGTCAGAATTTCCCGTCCCATGGACATTTCCATACCCCAAAGTGATTATTTATCAACAAACTTGTTCTCGTCTTGATATAGCTGAAATATTGCTGAGTAGACGTTAAACAATATTAAATCAATCAATCAATCCATTACATTACATTATTTTAATATATAATTATTGATTGTGTTCAAGATTATTCGATGCGATTTGCGCATGATTAACTTTTACCTGTAGTATTTTGACAAATAAATGCTGTATAATTATATAAGCTTGAGGTTCATGTTAAGTGCAACAAGATGGCAACAAATTTGGCGTAAATTGCATTTGGCAGATAAAAATTCAAAAAGGAATTAATTGTGGCATGTAATTATAATTTTCAGCCATTGCAGGTGTTTCCTGTTGTCCCTTTTATTTCATTAATCCTTGCAATAAGCAATTACTACTCAGCTAGTTAAAAATGTACCCGAAATAACATACAAAATAAATCAACCTCGTATGATTTCTTTAAATATTCGAATGAGTATACTGTAGTAATTATTACCTTTGTCAAGAATCTAATGTGGAGTATGAGCCATCCTAACAGAGGACCCCGAGGGAACCCCGGGATATAGAAATAGGACCCAGTATCTCCGGCTTGCGGGGTGTGACCCCTCCTAAACGGAGGCTGACCCCGAGGGTCCCGGGATATAGAAATAGGACCCATTCCGTGGTTGTGCGGGATTAATAAATACACAACCCATCTTTCGGATGGGATGTAAACTCAGGTCCACGTGTTGGAAGAAATGCCACGCTTCCTGCACGTTAAAAAACCCTTGTAGCAAGCTCTTTTTGGGGTGGTCCGTAGATGATCGGCTACAAGGCTAAATTCCCCGCCCTTGACGATTTCACCCTACTTTTCCAGTGGCAGTCAGAATTTCCCGTCCCATGGCCATTTCCATACCCCAAAGTGATTATTTATCAACAAACTTGTTCTCGTCTTGATATAGCTGAAATATTGCTGAGTAGACGTTAAACAATATTCAATCAATCAATCAATCAAGAATCTAATGCAAATTATGTCACATGATTGGATACAAAGAGATAACTGGCCTTCAGAACTGGGTCAATATTTGTGAATAATTTTTTTTAGTAGTGTCTTGGTCTACTGAGGGCTTGGAAGCTGTGGGAGTTTTTTCTTATTTTATGAACCGCTCGCAATCATCAATATTGGTTGTTGGGTGGCAATACGGGGAACAAAGTATGATGGCTTCTAAAACAAGCCGATGCCAGGTGTATTCAACAAACCAAATGACACTTGTATCATGTTTCGGTCTTCACTTAAACTACTGATTACACTGATTTAATCCATTGCCAATGACCGTACTGGATGCATGAATGAAGCGCATGAACAACTGTAAATCAGTTTACATGCAATTGGCTATGGATGGACTTAGTCTGCCTTAAATGTTTCGATATTTAGGGTTCTGTCTACAAAGTTCCTGGGTGAGTCCCCAGGTGGAGGATCTGACTATGCGAGGTAGTCGAGACTAATATGTAAACCCTTACCGCGAACCATTGTAGAAACACGGTATGGAGGAACGCCACGCTCCATGCTGCAGCAAGATTCATTCAATATTTTTCTAAAGGAGAGCCTTTCCAAAGAGGTATAGAAGACTTAGTCTCTTGCCCTCATCAGATTCAAATAACAACCAGAACTCGAAAGCTTAGTTGTCCTTTCAATATTTAAATTTTCTTTTTCTTATATATTTTTTTTTGTTTAAATTGTTATCGTTCATTATGGCTGATATATTCACAGGTAGGAACATTGTCCTGCGAACCCTTGTTTTATGGCGGTTGTCCTGAAGTTGTGGCTTTGATTTTAACAAAAATATAAACACAAAGAATTTTTTTTACAAATTTAGAGATAGTATCAGCTTGTTAGGAAGATTGAAAGACTTGCACGTTTTGTAATCATTTAAGCCAGCTTTTTGTTATTTTTTGACGATTGTTATTGTGGGATTAACATAAAATCCCGTTGTTGTCGAAAGTGGCAAAAAAATGTAAATTCACACTGTTCATGCGATACTGATATGCAAAAAGGGTTAATCGGGAATTTTTCACTTCCTAGTGTATATAATATAATATAGGATTCGGAAACAAGCTAGGTATAGCTTTTATCAATCCGTCTCCTTTTTCCAGATTGAGGGGTTGCACGCTCCTTACGCCACCCTCTAAATCCGTTTGGTGAGATTTCATCAGAATATTGTTTATAATCTTTTAACTTTTTCTCGGGTATTGATAGTTATCGAGTTGGAGTTAGAGTTTTCATTCGAGTTCGAGTCAATTGGAGATTGAGAAAAGGATTATAAAGTCAACTTTCGAGTTAAATATGGAGTAAAGTGACAAATGGAGGAATACTTGAAAATATGTCTGTCCATTTTGACAAGGAATGTAAACACATTTTAAGGCGTTTTTCAGAGAATAATTATGAAATTGTGATACTGGTCCAGTTTTGCTACTTTCTATAGAACATTATTCAGTTGATCAATTTTAATAAAAAGTATAGTATACAATATGCATGAATGATGTCAAAAAGTTCAACACAATAGTGCCGTCATCGCCATATTGATATTTTAATATTTTACTATTTTTTTATGTTTTATTGTGTTGCCTGCGTTCACGCAGTGGCGACATATAGGGATCACTATCCGTCGTCTTGCGTCGTCGTCGTCCGCGTCGGCGTCACAAAAATTTCTGTCACAGTTTTCTCAGGAACTATGTATCCAAGCTTTCTGCAATTTGGCATGGAGTATCAGTATGGGGACCTATTCCGTGTAATAGAGTTTGGGATCTCTCGCATGCCAAATTCCTGTTTGACGGAACTTAAAATATTTTTTGCGTCTTGAAAATTTCTGTCACATTTTTCTCAGAAACCACAGATCTTAGCCTCTACAATTCAGTATGGAGTATCAGTATGGGGACATATATCGCGTAATAAAGTTTGGGATCTCTTGCATGGCCACTTCCTGTTTGACGGAACTTAGAATATTTTTGTCGATTGGTGTCACAAAAAATTTCTGTCACATTTAACTCAGGAACCACAATTCCCAGACTTCTGTTATTTAGCATAGAGTATCAGTATGGGGACCTATACCGTGTAATAGAGTTTTGAATCTCTGGCATGCCCACTTCCTGTTCGACTGAACTTAGAATATTTTTCGAGTATTGAAAATTTCTGTCACGTTTTTCTCAGACACCACATATCCCTGCCTTCTGCAATTTGGCATGGAGTATCAGTATTGGGACCTATAATGTGTAAGAGGGTCTGAGATCTCTTGCATGCCCACTTCCTGTTTGACGTAACTTACTTTTAGTGTTATTACGCAGGCGACACATGTCTTCCATGGAAGACTTACTACTAAGTTATAAAAATTATTATTTCTATAAAAATTCAACAACTTAAAAATGAGTACGGTTCACGTTCAAAAATGAGTTTTGTGATAGCGATGCGTACCCTGGCGAGCAACAACATGAACAAAAAACCAGCTTTCCCCACTTTCTGGAATATGTATATATGCTTGCTATATGGTGTGAGGTTCCTCACTGTGTTGCAGACGTACGGTGAACCCCTTTTTTTCTTTTATAGGTAAATGAAAAGTTATTAAATGATATATAGCTGATATCTTCAAGTGTTCTATAATTCCGACCAACAAAAAAGCTGATATGTACAGTGTAGTGAATAAGCTATCTCACTGACATTTTCATAGCGCAGATGATTTCAATGTTGTCGATTTTAGTCTATTTGCGAAAATAACCGGCTATACGGTATTAACTATGCAAATCGAACGCTTCGGATAATTCCCGAGAAATTCTCTTCTTCAATTTTCTCCAAGCACAGTGTCGGCAAAAACAAGCTTCCAGTATTATAAAGTTAATACTATTATAGCAACATGTACGTGTATAAAATTAGTATAATTAGGTAAGTTTTGCAGACCATAAAAGAAGCACTCTTAAAAATCTCAATTCCAATGAAACAATGGAACGGCTTTCTCATCTACCAAACATGAAAACCCCAGATCTCCCCTCCAAATAGTAGAATGAATATATAAGGTGTAAGTATCACTGAAGCTGCACTTCGTCCATGAGATTAGTAATGGAAGGTTACAAAAGAAGTGAATTAAGTGTCAAAATCCTAACAGAGTTCACAATATTTTTTGTGGATCTCCTTTTGCTCCAATGGATAGAATTTTAGTCTTCATGGGTCAATCCCATATTTCGTGGTTCCAAGTTTAAAGTTTCTATTTTATGGTCTTAGTGGTAGCCCCGAAAACCGATCTAAAAATCAAGTAGTCGTGTTCTACTAAGCTACTGCTATTTTTATCCTCGGAACATTTTTAGACATTAAATGAAAACACCGCCGTGCGCGGTCCCGGCTTATGAATAGGCCCGCAGCATCCTCTGAGCTTGGAGTATGAGTCTTCCTAACAGAGGACCCCGAGGGAACCCCGGGATATAGAAATAGGACCTAGTATCTCCGGCTTGCGGGGTGTGACCCCTCCTAAACGGAGGCTGACCCCGAGGGTCCCGGGATATAGAAATAGGACCCATTCCGTGGTTGTGCGGGATTAATAAATACACAACCCATCTTTCGGATGGGATGTAAACTCAGGTCCACGTGTTGGAAGAAATGCCACGCTTCCTGCACGTTAAAGAACCCTTGTAGCAAGCTCTTTTTGGGGTTGTCCGTAGGTGATCGGCTACAAGGCTAAATTCCCCGTCCTTGACGATTTCATCCTACTTTTTCAGTGGCAGTCAGAATTTCCCGTCCCATGGCCCTTTCCATACCCCAAAGTGATTATTTATTAACAAACTTGTTCTCGTCTTGATATAGCTGAAATATTGCTGAGTAGACGTTAAACAATATTCAATCAATCAATCAATTAAATGAAAACATGATTTTCAAATTACCGATGATTACCTATAAAATTGGCTATTTTTTCAGTATAAAAACATATGTTGTGTAATGGCCACAAATTAATGTAAATCAACAAAGTAAAAATGGTAAGGTAGGCCACAATTAAAACGTAAAATTAAACAAAATATACAAACTAAAAAACAGCTAAAATATCCCAAACGGGTTGAAAGAAAAGTGTGCCCAACGTTTCGGCCAGTACGGCCTTCTTCTAGGGGCAACCGGGACAGAAAAATGGAAAACGTGTAGGGGATACAAGACAAAACTACTATATTGTCAGTAAGGTTGCAAATGACTTGGTGAAAAGTTTTGACAAGTTATCGAGTAGGTTTATAAGCCATGGTTTAATTTTAGCTCACTAGGCTATGGCAGGATGTGCTTTTGCCATAATTCGTTGTTCGTCCGTTTTTAGCTTACTTTAAAAAATCTTTCTGAAATCACTGCCCGGCATCTTTATCGTTTTTCAGGGGCTCCGGCTACAGAACTGCCGTGTCCCAAGTTGGTGGATAGGGAAATGCTCTGTCTATGCGGGATAGTCAGGTCATAATATTGAAAGCCTGACTGAACCAGTGGGGAGAAACGCCACGCTCCATGCAGTATAAAGTACAAAGACCCTTCTTTATTCTCTAAAGAGAGCAGTCACTGAGACTCGAATAGAAGGCTTAATTTCCTGCCCCTACCAATTTATCCCCTTTTCACGTGCAATCAAACCCCTTTGTCCTTCCCATCTTTATTCATTTCTTCTTAAACTTACATGTTTTTAATTGATTAACTTGTTCTCGTTCTGAAATAGCTGTAGTATTGCTCACTGGACGTTAAACTCTTACTAATCAAACAATCTCCTCTGAAACCACTGTCCAACACCTGAATCGGTTTTCTGGAGCTCCGGCGTCAGAGCTGCCGGGCGCTTCCCAAGTTTGTGAATAGAGGAATGCCCTGTGTATGCGGGGTAGTCAGGTCATAATACGGTAAGCCTGACTGCAAACCATTGTAGTCACACTGTGCGGAGAAATGCCACGCTCCATGCAGTATTAAAACCTGTTCAATATTGTTTAAAGAGAGCAGAGTCACTGGGACTCGTATAGAAGGCTAAATTTTCTGCCCCTACCCATTTATCACCTTTTCCAGTGACAATCAAATCTCTTGCAGTTTTTTCATCCAACTTAGTTTCTTTCTACTCTTGCCTATGTTTTTGAATTGATTAGCTTGTTCTCGTCCTGATATAGCTGAAATATTATTTCTGACTTGACGTTATATACCACTTAGCCATATGGAACCAAACTTCATCTGAATCATCCCCAGGATATCTAGTTTCAAATTTGAAATTTGAACATGGCTGTCATTATTTTAACTAGAACAAAGGAATAAATTGAAGGTTTTGGCAAATAACTCACAAACCGTTACAGATATCAAAATCCGACATGGGGTATAAATGATCAGCATGACATTATCTAACCACCCTGAAATTTTGATGAAAATTGATGACCCATCTTAAGTAATTGCCCCTTTTCCAAAAGATTTAGGTAATTTTTTAAAAATTTTCTTAGCTCACTTGACACAAAGAGTTGGTGACCAATGAAGCAAATTTAACCAAACCTTACAGGAATGATGTTAGGAAGGTCCTTTATCAAGATTGCTCATTTCATCCAGATTCAACCAAAAAAACAAAAAACAAAAAACAAACGCAGGACATTGGACCCTATGGGGAAAATCACAATTGTATCTTCTTCATAAAAACCCGCCGTGCGCGGTCCCGGCTGAAGAATAGGCCCGCAGCATACTCTGAGCTTGGAGTATGAGCCATCCTAACAGAGGACCCCGAGGGAACCCCGGGATATAGAAATAGGACCCAGTATCTCCGGCTTGCGGGGTGTGACCCCTCCTAAACGGAGGCTGACCCCGAGGGTCCCGGGATATAGAAATAGGACCCATTCCGTGGTTGTGCGGGATTAATAAATACACAACCCATCTTTCGGATGGGATGTAAACTCAGGTCCACGTGTTGGAAGAAATGCCACGCTTCCTGCACGTTAAAGAACCCTTGTAGCAAGCTCCTTTTGGGGTGGTCCGTAGGTGATCGGCTACAAGGCTAAATTCCCCGCCCTTGACGATTTCACCCTACTTTTCCAGTGGCAGTCAGAATTTCCCGTCCCATGGCCATTTCCATACCCCAAAGTGATTATTTATCAACAAACTTGTTCTCGTCTTGATATAGCTGAAATATTGCTGAGTAGACGTTAAACAATATTCAATCAATCAATCTTCATAAAAACCACTGAAGCAAATTCAACCAAACATTACAGGATTGGTGTATGGAAGGTTCTATGCAAAGATTGCTCATTACGTTCCATTCTAACAAACAACATCATGTTGCCAGGGCGGTATATAGATTAACATTTGACCATATAGTAAATTGATCATTTTAGTTATCTATGAAATTATTGAAGCAAATTTAACCAAAATTGGAAAATGTATGGAAGTATAACTTGACATTAGAACCGAAGGAAAAAATCATTTTTGGTCATTATATTAGATTTAGAAGCATTTTGTCAGGTGAACGATTCAGGCTCAGTACCTGAGCATGTTGTATTAAAACACTATAACAGTTAGAGGTCAAGATGTTCAGCATATTAAGATCTACACACGTAAAAAAGTTGAAAAATAATCTGAATACCCATATAGGAGTTATTACCCTTTATTGGTCAATTTTGTGATTTTATAAATCTTGTCTAGCAATTCTAAAACAACTTGTGATAGAGGTTTAGTTTATATTGCAAAAACGTTCATCATATTAAGATCTACCCACATGGAAATTGTGGAAGTAAATCCAAATACCAGTGTAGGAGTGATTTCCCTTTATTGGTTAATATTTTCGTATTATACAGTCCTTGTATCAGTAGCCGTTACTTATTGACGGATCGTTGACTGATTGATGACGGATTTTTGACTGATTGATGACTGATTTTTCCCTGATCGATGACGGATCCATGAATAACGAATGTGTACGTATTTTACGGATGTAAACGTATTTTACTGATCGCGTCCGTCAATTACGTGTTGTATCAATTAGTAAATCACGTATGACGGACACGTAAATATTTGGAATTTTAAGGCAAAATAAACATAATATTATTCTCGTATGTTTCTAGGTTGTTAGATACATCTTTTTCGAATATAAAGAAGCAGTTTGAAAATTACGAATGCTGTATTTTGTTTCAATTTAAATCGTTTACATGTATTTGTGAATGAGAACTGGGTATCTAAACTGCATAATACAAGTCTGCATTTTAGACTCGATCTTTGAAAATGACCAAAACAATACTTTTTGTTGCAAATACTATTCATCATATTCTTTAAAAGGAGTTTTATATTTTGCACAACACAATTTTAATGAATTTTGACATATTTAAGTCTTGAAAAGTTAGAGTTTTAGTGTGCGTTTGAACTCTGTCTATAAAAATGACCAAAACAATTGAAATATTTTAAAAAATTTATTCATCATTCCTTTCGAAGGAGTTTGATCTTTTGCGAAACACAATTTTAATGAATTTTAACATATTTAGGGCTTGAAAAGTTAGATTTTTAGTCTGCAGTTTAAACTCAGTCTATATACATGACCAAAACTTTTAAAATTTTTTGAAAATTTTATTCATCATATCCTTTCGAAGTTTTATTTTTGCGAAACACAATTTCAACAAATTTCAGAATATTGAAGTTTGAAAAGTTAGATTTTAGTGTGCGGTTTTAACTCTGTCTATAAAAATAACCAAAAACAATTTAAATATTTTGAAAATTTTATTCATCATATCCTTTCAAAGGAGTTTTATCTTTTGCGAAACACAATTTTAATGAATTTTTACATATTTAAGGCTTAAAATGTTAGATTTTTAGAGTGCAGTTTTAACTCTGTCTTGAAAAATGACCAAAGCAATTGAAATATTTTGAAAATTTAATTCATCATATCCTTTTGAAGGAGTTTTATCTTTTGCGAAACACAATTTTAATGAATTTTAACATATTAAAGGCTTGAAGAGTTAGATTTTTAGTCTGCAGTTTAAACTCCGTCTATAAAAATGACCAAAACCATTGAAATTTTTTGAAAATCCTATTCATCATATCCGTTTGAAGGAGTTTTATCTTTTGCGAAGCACAATTTTTATGAATTTAAGCATTCTTTGAGGTTGAAAGATCAGATTTTTGCATGCGGTTTAAACTCAATCTTTAAAAATGACCAAAACAATTTAGTTTTTAGCTCACCTGGCCTAAAAGGCCATCACTTTGCGTCCGTCGTCCGTCCGTCCGTCCGTCAACAATTTCAAAAATCTTCTCCTCGGAAACTGCTGGGCGAATTGTAACCAAACTTGGCCTGAATCATCACCAGGGTATGCAGTTTCAAAATTGTGTTCGATTAGTCCGAGGGTCAAACAACAAGGCTGTTGTTACTAAAAATAGAACATAGGGGGTAAATTGCTGTATTTTGCAAATAACTCGAAAACCGGTACAGATATCAAAAATCAGACATGGAGTAAAAATGATCAACATGGCAAGATCTACCCACCCTGCAATTTTGAAGAAAATCTGAAAACCCGTCTTGGAGTTATTGCCATTTTTCCGTAAAACTTTCAAAATTTTAATTTATTTTTTTTTTTTTTTGAAAAACTATAACAGACAGAGGTCAACTTTAAATTGCAAAAATGTTCAGCATATCAAGATCTACCCACCCTGAAATTTTGAAGAAAATACATAATTCCTTGTAGGAGTTATTGCCCTTTTTTCACCGAATTTTTAAAATTTTCGTATTTTTCATCTCTTATTTCCAAAACTATAGGAGATGAAGGTTAAGTGTAAATTGATGAAATGTTTGCCATGCTGTGGCGACTTCAAAACTGATGTTGAAAATAGTTCCTTGACCGCTATTTTCAAAATGGCCGCCAAAAAAAACGCGGGAAAATTCAACATTGTCCGATTTCAATGAAATTTGGTTTCCAAATAGATATTGATGTTGCGACTTCAAAACAAGTGTTGAAAATTGTTTGTTGGCAGCCATTTTCAAAATGGCCGCCAAAAAAGGCGGGAAAATTCAGCATTGTCCGATTTCAAAGAAATTTGGTTTCCAAATAGATATTGATGTTGCAATTTCAAAACCGGCGCCGCCGTGCGCGGTCCCGGCTTATGAATAGGCCCGCAGCATCCTCTGAGCTTGGAGTATGAGTCTTCCTAACAGAGGACCCCGAGGGAACCCCGGGATATAGAAAAAGGACCTAGTATCTCCGGCTTGCGGGGTGTGACCCCTCCTAAACGGAGGCTGACCCCGAGGGTCCCGGGATATAGAAATAGGACCCATTCCGTGGTTGTGCGGGATTGATAAATACACAACCCATCTTTCGGGTGGGATGTAAACTCAGGTCCACGTGTTGGAAGAAATGCCACGCTTCCTGCACGTTAAAGAACCCTTGTAGCAAGCTCTTTTTGGGGTGGTCCGTAGGTGATCGGCTACAAGGCTAAATTCCCCGCCCTTGACGATTTCACCCTACTTTTCCAGTGGCAGTCAGAATTTCCCGTCCCATGGCCATTTCCATACCCCAAAGTGAATATTTATCAACAAACTTGTTCTCGTCTTGATATAGCTGAAATATTGCTGAGTAGACGTTAAACAATATTCAATCAATCAATAATGTCATTACTTCAAAACTGATGTCAAAAATTGTTTGTTGACCGCCAGTTTTAAAATGGCCGCCAAAAAAGGCGGGAAAATTCTACATTGTCCGATAACAATGAAATTTGATTTTCAAGTAAATATCGATGTTGCGACTTCAAAATCGATGTTGAAAAATGTTTGTTGACTGCCATTAACAAAATGACATCTCAACTTCAAAACTTGTGTCAAAAGTGGTCCTTAGCAAGAACTTTTTTTTTCAAAAAAGCTCAACAAAGAAATATAGTAAAACTATCAGACTTTAAAAACAGTTCAAGATATTGGAGGTGTTTGAGCTACAAAAGTTTGAGAAACTGAAGATCAACTGTATAACTTACAATGTTACCTTGATTGTGGCAACTGAAATCCAGTTGAGCGATACAGGCTCCTGGGAGCCTCTGGTTTGAAAATTTTACTTCATACAATCCTTTTCAATGAGTTTTTTAGTTTGCGAATTACAATTTTAATAAATTTTAACATATTTAAGGGTTGAAAAGTTAGATATATAGTCTATGGTTTAAACTCAGTCTATAAAAATTGCCGAAACAATTTAAATTTTTTGAAAATTTTATTCATCATATCCTTTCGAAGGAGTTTTATCTTTTGCGAAACACAATTTTAACATATGAAAGGCTTGAATAGTTAGATTTTTAGTCTGTGGTTTAAATTCTGTCTATTAAATCGACCAAAACAATAGAATTTTTTTGAAAATTTTATTCATCATATCCTTTCGGAGGAATTTTTTTATTTTGTGAAACACAATTTTCATGAAAGTAAGCATACTTAAGGGTTGAAAAGTCAGATTTTTAGTGTGTGATTAAGCTCTGTCTATAAAAATGACTAAAACAATTGAAATTTTTTGAAAATTTTATTCATCACATCCTTTCGAAGTAATTTTATCTTTTGCGAAACACAATTTTAATGAATTTAAACATATTTAAGGCTTGAAAAGTTAGATTTTTAGTCTGTGGTTAAAACTCTGTCTATAAAAATGACCAAAACAATTGAAATTTTTTGAAAATATAATTCATCATATCCTTTCAGAGGAGTTTTATCTTTTTAAAACACAATTTCAACAAATTTCAGCATATTTAAGTTTGAAAAGTTAGATTTTTAGTGTGCAGTTTAAACTCTGTCTATAAAAATCATCAAAACAATTGAAATTTTTGGAATATTTTATTTATTATATCCTTTCGAAGGAATTTTATCTTTTGCGAAACACACCTTTAATGAATTTTATCATTTTTAAGGCTTGAAAAGTTGGATTTTTAGAGTGCGGTTTAAACTCAGTCTATAAAAATGACCAAACCAATTTAAATATCTTGAAAATTTTATTCATCATATCCTTTGGAGTTTATCTTTTGCGAACACCATTTTAATGAATTTTTAGCTCACCTGGCCAAAGGCCGCCATAAAAGGCGGGAAAATTCAACATTGTCTGATTTCAATGAAATGTGGTTTCCAAATAGATATTGATGTTGCGACTTCAAAACCTGTGTTGAAAATTGTTGGTTGACCGCCATTTTCAAAATGGCCACCAAAAAAGGCGGGAAAATTCAACATTGTCTGATTTCAATGAAATTTGGATGCCAAATAGGTATTGATGTCACAACTTCAAAACAGATGTTAACAATTGTTCGTTGACCCCCATTTTCAAAATGGTCGCCAAAAAATTCAACATTGTCCAGTTTCAATGAAATTTGGTTTCCAAATAGGTATTGATGTTGCAACTTCAAAACCAATGTTATAAATTATTTGTTGACTGCCATTTTCAAAATGGCCACCAAAAAAGGCGGGAAAATTCAATGTCTGATTAAAATTCAATGTTGTCTGATTTCAATGAAATTTGGTTTCCAAATAGACATTGATGTCGCAACTTCATAACCTGTGTTGAAAATTGTTCGTTGACCGTCATTTTCAAAATGGCCGCCCGCCGTGCGCGGTCCCGGCCTATGAATAGGCCCGCAGCATCCTCTGAGCTTGGAGTATGAGTCTTCCT
>MJUU01061541.1:8353-25153 GCA_002080025.1 Modiolus philippinarum | reverse complement strand
AACCGAGTTAAATTTTGAAAAGCTTTTGTAATTATTCTTATATTCACACATGGACAAGGACAGACTGATACCACAAACATAACTTACATAAACAAAACTAAAATTCAACACAAACAACTTAAACAATCACAGTGTGAACTCCCATAAAAATCGAGAGCGACATCACGTGGTCCGGAAGGGTAAATATGTCCTGCTCTTTTAACAGCACCTGTCGGACTGTAAGTGAGTCAATCTAGGAAAATGTCAAAATCGGCAGTCAAATCGATCGGGGTCAAGCGACTAACAATAATTGATTTTGTATTTTTTTTACATTTTCCTTTCATTTTCGAACCTACTGTAGACATAATACTGTAAAACTATTTTAAATGTGTTATATCTGGAAACAATTAAAGTGTGTGTGATTGATAGAACGTTCGATCGTGATTAAAACAAAAATTTACACATCTTGTGTATTCTTTTGGTCAGGTTACTATAAATAAATTATTAAAAGAGCCGCAGTGATATATAAAAAATGGCTAAAAATATCTTTTTTATATCAGTTAAAATATATGTTCCGATAAAATCAAATCAAATACCATGGATTTTGTAATTTTGTACAAATTAAATTTGTATTTTCAATTTGTACAAATTACAATTTATACAAATTGGGGTTGTACAAATTATACTTTGTATAAAATTAGCACAAAAATCACTTACAACTTGTACAAATTTAAAATCATTCTCTAAATTTTATTTAAATGATAAAATTAATGAAACTATGTTTTATTATTAGTAAATGATGAAATTAATGAAAATATGTCTTATTTTCATACAATACAGCATATCAGAAAAAATTGACTAAATTTTATTTTCTAAATTTCTATTAATAAAAAGTATAATCAGAGCAAATAATGAACCATGACAATAAAAATTACACACGTGAACATAACGTCATTTGTACAGTCCAACTTCCAAAGCCCCGATATCCTTGGAAGGGACTGATGAAAACAATTTCAACTGGAATTATATTGGAAACTTAACATTTAGGGCAAACAATTTTTATATATCCATGGGGTGTGAGGTATTGCATTTGGTGTGATCGAATCTTTTACAAAACAACGGCAGTAGAATACCGAAGGGACAAAGGAGTGGAATTTACAAACATCGAAGTCCAAAGACATTACCAAGACGAGGAAACAGAAAACAGCGACGTTAGACACAAAAAACAATGACGTTAGACACAGAAAACAATGACGTTGGACAGATAAAAAGCACAGAAATAGAAATCACAACATTCAAAACAAAGGCACTCACAGTGTGAACTCCAGTGAAACTAAGAGTGACATCAGGTGTTCCAGAAGGGTAAGCATGTCCTGCTCTGTTAACAGCACCCGTCAAACTGTGAGTGATTCAATCTTGGAAAATGTCAGAATCGGTAGTCAAATCCGGGAGGACACAAATTTGGGATACTGACACGTCATATCTTTCAATGTTACAAGTGACGTTAATTGTTGTGTTGAGTTGTCTATGGGTTTATTCGTCCATTTACACGTTTTTCGGTTAAAGTTTTGGGTTTATCTGCAATGTTGAGACATAAGTTGTCGAAATGTTATATGCAGAAAATAAATTGACAGTGACTTCAGTATTATGTTATTCAACATCGGCACACGTTAAGTGTTGACAACTCTACAGTGGATAATATTTACTAGGGTATCCAACAGAAGAATTCTTTATTATTAATTTTAATCAGAACTAGTCATTATTGACTATGCAGTCCACATTAATAATAGCTGCTTTTGTGCTATTAAATTTTAATCTCTAGTGTTCGACCCGAGAAAATATATATTGAAAATATTTTGGCATTGGCGTCATACACGGAACTTTCAGGAATTAGTTGAAAGCCATCGAGTTGAACACAGTCCTGTATTACTCTGGTTATAATATTAATACACAAAAATATATTATACAAAATTTAGTAAAACTGTCTGATGTGCTTTATTTGCAATAAAACATATTTTCATTCATTTCATCCTGTGCTAAACATATTTTCATTAATTTCATCATTTGAAATAAAATCTAGCACATAAGTATAATTTGTACAAGTTGTAAATGATTTTTGGGTTAATTTTGTACAAATTATAATTTGTACAACCTAATTTTGTACAAATTGTAACTTTTATTAGCTGAAAATACAAATAGACGAGTTTCCAATTAGAGAATTTTCCCGGAAAATTTTGACGTCACAATATAGATTTATGGACGTCACAATGTCACGTGACGCAATTTACTCCGATTGACCTCAGGTCAATCGGGACAATTCATTCATAAAACGGAATTGGAAACTCGTCTATTATAATTTGTACAAAAATTTTGTACAGATTATAATTTGTACAAAATCGCAATTTGTACAAAACATATACATTTTGCTTTTAGATTATCTTAGTGTACTCTATTTTAAAATATTTGGGTTTTCATTTATGTCTTAGAAATAATTATTTATTGGAAATTTAAGGGTACGATATTCTTTCTGTTTTGGGAAATTTATTTGTCATTTGCAGGTTTATATTAGTATTATATACTTTTGTGACAAAGGTATATATAAAGAAAATGCGTCTGTCGATTTACTGCCCTTCAAGTGTAAGCTAAGACCTTTTTTGGCCATTTGCCTATCAATTCTACAGATTGACAATTTAATTGTTGCTTAAAATCTGTAGAATTGGCTTACCAAATTGAGAAGTTGATACCCCCCCCCCCCCCCTGGAAACAATCTTTTTTTTTAGTTTGGTTAATCAGTTTAGCGACAATGGGACAAATAAAAAAAATATCTCACACCAAGCCAATTACGCTATCTCAGTTTTTGTGATTAAATTATCATTTTAGAAAACCTATGTCATTATATTTTAGTTGGATACTGTAGCCATTATAATGTGAAGCTCAATCTGAGTGGATTTTCTACCAATTGTCTCTTAACTGTAATGAACATGTTGAAGTTTTTTTCGTATTTAATAATAGCCTTCCTCGATGAGGTAAATTCCTGTTTTTAGCAAGCATCTCCTGAACACCTGTACTTCTGTAGACTTTAAATGACCTATTTCTAGATTGCTTCCACTGTGTATCTGACGTGTTAATCGTATGTTTCATAATAAGCCAATGAAACCATTTGAAAAAAGTCTCCCATCAGACATAAAAAGATCATTTTCTACAACCTTTAAAATAATTTTCATTCATAAAACGTGATTTTCGCATCCAAATAACATATTTTTGCATTGATATTGATTGTTAAGATAACAACAAAGGCCCTAAACATGGTTAAATGGCAATAACCATATACCTGCCATGAATCATTTGGATTCTAATACGATAGAAAATGGAATTTTCCATTCTGAAGCGACTTTAGTGAAGATGGATTTCACGCTTCCATTGCTATCTGTGCCTATGACGTTTCAATAGACAATCTGACGTTTTCAAACAGATGCAAGTTAAAAATCTAAATTAAAAGCAGAAAAATACATATTTACTTGTCTGAATGGCATAATTAAGTTAAAAATGTTCTTAACATGTATTTCCGTCACAAACTAAGATGAAAAAAATTTAAAAACTGGTTGTTTTGCATCCATTTTACTTTTATTCCGATACCAATTGCGCACATGCGAAGTATATGGTTATCGAGTATTATACTGGTTGACGATTAAGAGGATCCATTTGACCAATGAATTATATGAATGCGGACTGAGTTTCAAGTCGCGCATTTAACTCATAAATATCAAGTCAATAAATGCGGTTAAAATCTCTATAAAATCTGCTACAACATTTCAGCATCTTACTCAATTGCACAATTGCGATACCCTCTTTTATCCGGTTTTTGTAATAGCGGCTTTTGGTACATTCCATTAGTTAACCGATTATTTTCAGGAAAAACTTTTTTTTCTAGCTCAGTGCCATGCATGGTTATATTTATATATATTTTTTGCTTTTAATTCAAGCCACCGTTGTTTTTCATGCTAAAGAGCTTTGATGTTATAGCCAAGCTATGCTTGCAATTTTTGTCGATTTCTTTTGTTTTATTGTGTTTTCGTATTTTATTATCTGGTGTACAAGTTGTAATTTTGTACAAATTATAATTTGCATTTTCAGTTTGTACAAATTACAATTTATATAAAATTGGGTTGTACAAATTATAATTCGTATAAAATTAGCCCAAAAATCACTTACAACTTGTACAAATTCAAAATCATTTGCTAAATAATTTTATCTAAATGATAAAATTAATGAAAATGTTTAGTAAATGGTAAAATTAATGAAAATATGTCTTACTTTAATATAATACAGCATATCAGAAAAATTTGACTTAACTTTATTTTCTAAATTTCTATCAATAAAAAGTATTATCAGAGCATATCATGAACCATGACAATAAAAATTACACACATGAACATAACGCCATTTGTATAGTCGAACTTCCATAGCCCGATATCCTTGGATGGGATTGATGAAAACAGTTCGAGTCAAAGCATTTCAACTGCAATTATATTGGAAACTTAATATTAAGGACAAAACATTTTTTATACATCCATGGAGTGTGAGCTATTGCATTTGGTGTGATCGAATCGCCACTTTAAGTACATGTATTTACAATGGGTGGAATTTAGAAAAATCGAAGTCAAAATTAAGTGAGAACCGAACCGTCAAAAGAACGGACAATTGCAAAATCAAACACACTAAGAAATAAGGACACCACTTGAGTACGGGACAAAAAAAGAAAAATGAAGACACACATACAGATAAACAACACGGACCCAATAAAAACCATAGGTGAGATCAGGTGTACCGGTAGAGTAAGCATCTCCTGCTTCTTATAAGACATCCGCCGTGTTGAACATGTCAACTCCGGTAGTAAAGTCAAATCCGATAGAGGAAAAAACAAACTTTAGTTGTAGCGGGAAAGATACGGCAAAAACGAGGACCCAGAAACGTTACACACAGAAAACATTTAAAACAAAGGCACTCACCGTGTGAACCCTAGTGAAACTGAGAGTGACATCAGGTGTTCCAAAAGGGTAGTCATGTCCTGCTCTGTCAACAGCACCCGTCACACTGTGAGTGAGTCAATATAGGAATATGTCAAAAGGGATAGTCAAATCCGGGAGGACGTAAATCTAGCTGAAAATATCCAGTTTCATTTGGGATACTGACACGTCATAATTATCTTTCAATGTAAAAAGTGATGTCAAATGTTATGTTGAGTTGTCTTTGGGTTTATTCGTCCATTTACACGTTTTTCGGTTAATATTTAAGGATTATCTGCAATGGTGAGGCATAAATTGTCCAAATGCGCATATGCAGAAAATAAATTGACAGTGACTTCAGTATTATGTTATTCAACATCGGCACCCGTTAAGTGTTGACAACTCTACAATGGATAAAATTTACTGCGGTATCCAACAGAAAAAAAATTAATTATTAATTTTAATTTGAACTAGTCATTATTGACTTTGCAGTCAACATTAATAGTAGCTGTTTTTGTGCTATTAAATTTTAATCTCTAGTGTTCGACCCGGGAAAATATATTTTGGAAATATTTCTGTACGAAAAGAATCTTGTTGCAGCACATATTCGCACAGCTTCACAAATAAATGAAAAGCAGCAGAGGAGGAATAACGATTGTCACATGATCTGTGAGTTAGTGTTGTCGTCATACAAGAAACTTTCAGGAATTCGAGTTGAACACAGTTCTGTATTACTCTGGTAATAATATTCATACACAAAAATTCATTATTCAAAATTTAGTAAAATTGACTGATGTGCTCTATCATATCACAATAAAACATATTTTTCATTCATTTTATCATGTGCTTAACATATTTTCATTAATTCATCATTTGAAATAAAATCTAGCAAATAAGCATGATTTGTACAAGTTGTAAATGCTTTTAGGGTTAATTTTGTACAAATAATAATTTGTACAACCTAATTTTGTACAAATTGTAATTTGTACAAGCTGAAAATACAAATTATAATTTGTACAAAAATTTTGTACAAATTATAATTTGTAGAAAATCGCAACTTGTATACAGTATGAGTGTCAGAAAATTTGTAATTAGAATGAAATTTCTAACCTTTTCTTTTGAAGAGCTTTGCTAGAAGAACAGCATGAACAAAAAGTTGGAAAATCCATGTAAGAATATTTTTGTATAAGGTGTTGAAACGGTAGAGTTTTCCTTCTTTTGCCATTTAGTAGGGAGCCCAAGGTCCAAAAAGTCGCTTAGTTTTCGAGTTTGGGTTAACGGAATCACACACGGCTACTTTTTGTTTAAATGAAAGAACAACTTTTAAATTTCAAATTTTTAGCTGTCGTAGAAAGTTCCTGTGGTCTCGATTTGTCTAATTTCTCCCTTTTTAAGCGTACCCTAAACAGTGCTTGGGATATGGTATCTTTAAAGTCATAGAAATTAGAAGTACTCTCTTATATTCTAATAAAAGGCTATTTACGGTAAAGGCCAAACCTAAAATATTTATTTGAATCATAGAATGAAAGTTATTTTAGACTGGTTTTTGTAATTTATCGGTATTAATGTCGGGGTTAATTTGAGTCTAAATTCACGACATTGTTGATTTCATCCCTTCAGAAATTCTATGCCCGTTACCATGACATCATTGACAGATATAACGTGTCTGTGTCCCAAATGAAAACGGACATTTTCAGCTAGATTTCACGTCTTCACGGATTTGACATAACCGGATTTGGCTCAACCCTGGATTGACTCACTGATAGTGTGACGGGTGTCGCTAGCGGAGCAGGATATGCTTACCCATTCGGAGCACCTGATGTCACTCCCGGTTTTCACGGGAGTTCACACTATGATTGCCTTAGTTCTTAGTGTTATCTTTTTATTTCCATACATTGTAGCTGTCTCACGTACTTGTTTTGTCTTTGTTTTTATCTGTTGCTGTTTTTGTCATGTCTCTGGACTTCGATTTTTGCAGTCATCGCTTTCCTTGTTCCTTCGGTATTCTACTACCGTTGTTTCATTGAATGCGAAATAACTATGCTTTATTTCTGATATAGTCCAACTTAAACGAAAGTACATATACGAATTGAACTTATACTTCAAAAATCGTGGATGTAATGTCTACCGTTCAAGAGAAACAACGCCAGTAAAATACCGAAGGAACAAAGGAGTGAAATCTACAAAAATTGAAGTCCAAAGACACGGCCAAAACGAAACAAGAATACAGAAAACAATGACGTTAGACAGATGCAAAGCACAGAAACAGAAATTACAGCATTCAAAACAAAGGCACTCACAGTGTGAACTCAAGTGAAACTAAGAGTGGCATCAGGTGCTCCGGAAGGGTAAGCATGTCCAGCTCTGTTAACAGCGCCCGTCACACGGTCAGTGAGGCATATATATGTGTTTGATCTCTTCAAAAAATCACTGTACAAACTACACGCTCGACAGTAACGATTCAACAGTGAAATGTACACTCCATAGGCTGGAGAGGTAGGTATATTGCTGCTAAGAAAGGGAAAGTTCACAATTGGGAAATTAAAATCATCACGCTTGTCATAAAGCTTAGATTTCAAATGTCCAGCTTCGTCAATATACAATAAAAGATCTAGGTACGAAGCTTAAGTAGGTGTTTCAGTTGTTTCTTTAATTTCAAGCTCATTTGGATATATCTGACGTAAATACTCCTTAAATTTAGGATTATTAAGAGAAAGTACATCGTTAATGTAGCGGAAGCTGAAATTAAAGGACTGGGCTAAATGTTTTTGTTTTCTTTGAATTTCTTTGAATAAGTTTTTACAAAACTTGGCCTGGTAGGAGTAAAGGAAAAGGTCAGCTAAAAGCGGCGTACAGTTTGTTCCCATAGGAATCCCTATTGTCTGTGGGAAATTCGACAAAAATATTGTCGATCAAAAAATTTGATTACGTCATTCTCAGTGTACTTCTTGTTTGAATCAGTGTGATTATTAACAAAATATGTCTTGTCTTTCCCTATAACTAAATAGGTGTATCTGCGTTCTCCATTTTTTTTTTGTGCAGAAACATTGATGCATTAAATCTGCAATTACTCTTTTCAGTTTATTGTGTGGCAGGGTTGTATAAAGTGTAGAAAAGTCAAAAGTTTGAATGTTATGGCAATGGGTAAGACTGGTTGAGTATAGCTGTTCAATGAGATCTTTTGAATTTTTAAGAATGCACATTTGATTCACACCGCGTGTGGAGTAAGCTTTATCACAGTAATTTTTCAGGCAATCTCCGACTGCGGTCAACAAAGTAGTGAGGAGCTGAGAAAGAGGTTTAGTGGTGCATCTGGAAGACCCGGAGAAATCAACAAATAAAGAGCCAAAATGTGCGTAAAACTTATATGGAGACCATGCCAACTGGTCATGTTCTTTTGAGTGTACAACGAGAGATAACTCTAATCAATTCTTGTCAAAATTACTTGACAAGCCCAGGTCTAGTTAAATAGCGAGAATCTAGTGACAATTTTACGTTGCTTGTGTTTTGACTTTTCAAGCACATATTTGTTTTCACCTTTAAAAATCACTTTTCCATATAATTTCAGATAATATAATAAGGTTTTGTTTCAGTGGGAACGGTCTTAATAAGATTTTTGTCAGTGTGTGTTTTGGGGGAAAATTGACTTATTTATACCAATAACAAAAGTACGATATATTTTTTTTTTAACGGTTAGTTTTAGAATTAAATCCAGCCTTTCCTATAAAGAATAATCCTATAAAAGTCAGAAATGCGCAGTTCTTTATATTTGGAAAAAACCCTCATATCAAGGAGGTGCAAATATTCAAAATTACGGGCCTTTAAAACAAAATCTAACCTTGAAACTTGTTGAATAAAGACAACAGACAAATCATTATAAAAAGAACCACAATGAAATGAAGCTCACTTTAAAATGCATCAAAATTTTCAAAATCTTAGGAGCTGCTCTTTGACCCCATCTAAAATAAAATGTGACCACAGCCAATAACTACGACATCTTCATTTCGATGCGCCATGATATCCTCTTTCCAAACATTTATAATACAGATGTGGGTTACACAAAATCGGAAAAATCGTCACTTTGGCACCCTACTAATTAGGTCCTTAAATGGCCGAAAATATGTGAAAATATAATTGGACATTGATAAAATTTTGTACATTGTCTATTTAAAGCATTTGAAAGTGACCTATGACTGGGAAAATAAGATCCATGCTCCAAAATGATTTATTGAATTTTTTGGTGCATATGCTTACATGCTAGTATAAGGGTAAATAGAGCTTTTTGGCGCTAAGAGTTCCAATTTTAACTATAAACACGGAATTGACTGAGATAAAGTCGTAACAGCAGCTATCACTGTCGCATTTACAGAATTCATGATTTTCATGATTAAGAAGTATTTCCTGTAGTTTTTAGTTTATGTCATCATTGTAACGGGAGATCATTCTGACAAATCCAGTTTTGCTAAATATGATGCAGTTGAAATTATGTAATTTTTGTTTTGAAAAGCTTCAGTATACTACTTACAAAAAATACCCAATTTTATTATGATGTAAAGTGTTTCAAGGATAAGCATCGCATCAGCAGAATAAGATCAAATAATATGGAAATAATAATCCAATTTAAATTTTACAAAAGTTTGTCTTAATCTAAGGAGTATCTTCCTCATGCATAGCTCTGTCATTAAATTCAAATTTCGTTGCATTTTATCTGTGAAATGAAGCTCACTTAAAAATGCATCAACATTTTCAAAATTTGAGCTTTGACCCCATCTAGAATAAATTGTGACCACAGCCAATAGCTACGACATCGTCATCGCCATTGTATCCTCTTTCCAAACATGTATAATACAGGTGTTTGTTACTCCGTTAACCAAAAATCGGAAAATCGTCTCTTCGGCACCCTACTAATTAGCTCCTTAAATGGCCGAAAATATGTGAAAATATAATTGGACATTGATAAAATTTTCTACATTGTCTATTTACTGCAATTGAAATTGAAATATCACCAAGAAATGGGATCAATGCTCAAAAATGATTTATTGAATTTTTTGGTGCATATTTTAACATGCTAGTATAACGGTAAAGAGAGCTCATTATCTCTAAGAGTTTCAATTTAAACTATAAACACGGAATTGACTGAGGTAAAATCGTAACAACAGCTATTACTGTCGCATTTACAGAATTCATGATTTTCATGATTAAGAACTATTTCGTGTAGTTTTTAGTTTATGTCACCATTGTTACGGGAGATAATTCTGACAAATCCACTTTTCCTAGATATGATGCAGTTGGTATTAGTGTAATTTCGGTTTTGAAAAGCTTCAGTATACTACAAATGTACTTACAAAAATACCCAATTTTGTTATGATGTAAAGTGTTTCAAGGAGAAGCCTGGCATCTGCAGAATAAGACCAAATAATATGGAAATAATAATCCAAACATTGTCCGAAGAAGTACTCATTACCAAAAATTTAGAAATAGGAGACCAAATTCAGTACCTATTAAAATGGACTTTTGAAACAATCTTTCACTGAATATATTACTCAGACTGCTATGAAAAATTGACAAGATGTAATTTTGTGATGACAATAATAAGTGTTTCTTTAAATTAAAAATAGATATTTAGATTGAAAAGGTGATGCCAATACTTTAAACTCTTTTTATTTCGATAACATTAGGCCTTTGTGATAAACAATTGTTAAGTACGCTTAAAAGATAACGATTTTGAATGAATCAATTATTATAATAAGTAGACTGGTTTTAAATCTCGCGCACAACTCACAAATATCCAGGTCCCTCAATGCGGTTAAAATCTCCATAATGCTATAATAGTTCAGCATCTTACTTAGCACAGTTTTGGTACCCTCTTTTACCCGGTTTTTGCAATTATAGCAGATTTTTGTATTTTTACAACCTGTCGAATTCAATTAGTTTAGAGATCAGATTATTTTCGAGAAAAACATTTCTAGCTCAGTGCCATGCTTCGTTAAATATTTTGTTACTTTGTTTTTTACGGTATCGAGTTTGGTTTATAGTCGAGTAAAGCTGGCAATTTTTGTTGATTTCTATCAAAATTTGACCTTTTGATAATAAAAAACACAGTATCAAAACACCTAAAGTAGTCTTTCTCAAGGAACTAATAAGCCTTTTCTCTGCATTCGTCTTGATTCACAACTTCTTTTCTTTTCGTTATTTTAACCAAGGATTGAATCATTGTTTTTGCAAGTGTTTTAGTCTAGAAAGTAAACATAATATCTTTAAGCAATTTTTTTACTTTCTTTCTCTCCATTTGTTGAGTATATTTTATCACTATATATCGTAAGGTCATCATTGACTGTAATAACAACGGCAGTAGAATACCGAAGGAACAAAGGAGTGGTATTTACAAAAATCGAAATCCAAAGACATGGCAAAAACGAGAACACAAAAAAGAATGATGTAAGACAGCTACAAAGCACAGAAATTAATAAAAAACACAACATTCAAATCAAAAGCTCTCACAGTGTGAGCTCCCATGAAACTGAGAGTGACATCTTGTGCTTCGGAAGGGTAAGTGTCCTGCTCTGCTAGCAGCACCCGTCACACTGTAAGTAAGTCAATCTACGAAAAAGTCAAGATCGGTATAGTCAAATCGGGGAAGACGTGAATCTAGCTGAATATGTCCGCTTTCACTTGGGACACTGACACGTCTTATCTTTCAATTATGTTATAGTGGCGGCCATGGAATTTCTTGAGGGATAAAATTAACATAGGCTGAACAAATCCTTGACTAAGCAGCTTTTAGGACAGTGTTTTTGCTCTGTTCAAAAAATCACAAACTACATGTTCGACAATAACGAATTAACTGTGAAATGTACACCCCATAGGCTGGAGAGGTAGGTATGTTGCTGCTGATAAAGGGAAAGTTCACAATTGGGAAGTTAAAATCATCACGCTTGTTATAAAATTTAGATTTCAAATGTCAATTTTCGTCAATCTATAACAAAGATCTAGTTACGAAGCTGAGGTAGGTGTATCAGTTATTTCTTTAATTTCAAGCTCATTGGGGTAGAACTGATGTAAATATTCCGTTAATTTTGGATTATTTAGGGAAAGTACATCTTCTATGTAGCGGAAGGTGAAATTAAAGGACTGGGCTAAATGTTTTTTATTTTTCTTTGTTTAAGCTCTTGTAGAAACTTGGCCTCATACGAGTAAAGGAAAAGGTAAGCATGGAGTGGCGCACAGTTTGTTCCCATAGAAATACATATTGTCTGTTGGAAAATGCCCTCCGAATTCAACAAAAACATTGTCTATCAGAAATTCTTACATTTTGATAACGTCAGTCTGAGTTTTGTGACGTTTTTCTTCATTTTTGTTTATTTGTTTTGTCTATGGCATACTGTCTCAATTCGTGTTGCTGTGGATTGCCATGATGTTGGATTTAAGATTTTAGAATTTCCCCTTTCCTTTTCTTGCTTCGGTATTCGTTTGCCGATGTATCTCAGTGTACTTCTTATTGAATCAATGTTGCTCTTAACAAAATATGTTTTGCCCGTCTCTACTACTAAAAAGTTGTATCTGCGTTCTCCATTTTAAGTGCAGAAACATGGATGTATTAAATTAGCAATTACTGTTTTCAGTGTATTGTGTGGCAGGGTTGTATAAAGAGAAGGAAAAGTTTGAATGCTATGGCAATCAGTAAGACTGGTTGAGGATAACTGTTCAAGGAGATCTTTCGAATTTTTAAGACACGCCGCTCGTAGAGTAAGCTTTATCACATAGGGATATCAATTAACACTAGATGGCAGCACAATCGAAGTGGTAAAAACTAAGAATTTGTGGTCAAAGGAACATAACTCTGGTCAAAATCGAAAACCACGCACAAAAACTACAAAAATTTTCATTTTCAACAGTAAATCCAAAAAATTCCATAGGTTCGATTGTAATGAAACTTGCAATGCAGATATGTGAACTATAAATCTTTTATATGCTAGATGGGTTTCAGTGGGTTCCCAAGTTAATCTTCAGAAAATGCCATTTTATAGAAAATTATCATCATATCAAATATTTAAAAATCTGGCATTTTTTACATCTAAATATTAAATAAAGAAACATTGTGCAGAAAGAATGTTTACGTTTTCAAATTAAATATTTTACCTATATCAAACATTTTATTATACTATTTCATGAAGAAATATCAATTCAAACAAGAGGTCACAGATTTTTGTCCGGAGAGTTATCTAACCTGATTCTTTATTGATATGCCTATATCACAGTAATTTTTCGGGTTATTTTGACTGCGGTGAACAAAGTAGTGACGAGCTGTGAAAGACATTAAGTGTTGCATCTAGACTACCCCGCAATGAATCTCTTTTTGTATGGATTCTTATGAAGTTTTGGTACCCAGTAGATGTAAGGAAGTTGATTATTTTCCTCGTTGGCTCTGATGCCAAAAGATGCTAAAATGAAGTGTGATTTTTAACAATTTCGTCCCTCGATATTGTAGTAGGGGTATAAGTAGAGTTTCCAGATGATCTGTCGATACCCATCTCCTTCACAAGGCAGTCGAAATAGTGTTTCCTCACGAGCCGTGAAATAGGGTTAGTGGTGCATCTGGACGACCCATAATGAATCTCTTTTGGTATAGATTCTTGTGAAGTTTTGGTACCCAGTAAATGTAAGGACGTTGATTGCTTTCATCATCGGCTCTGATGCCAAAGAATGCTTAAACTGGAGTGTAATTTTACCTATTTCGTCCCTCGATATTGTAGTAGGGGTATAATTAATCAAGGAAAGATAACAGGAAACACTTACAATGGCCGAACATTACAATCACATGTCACAATCAACCAAATTGCACAAGAAAAACAATAAAATGACAAAAGACAAACATAGATAACGATAGGAACTCGGGATAGCCGGACTTGGTACCGGCGTTGATGAACTGTCGATACCCATCTCCTTCACAAGGCAGTCGAGATAGTGTTTCTTGCACATGAACACTATGTTGTTAGAGGCTTTGTCTGAAGGGACAACAACGTAATTTCCATGCAGGTTGGACAAGTGTTTACCACGAGGGAATCTTCAAATATACTGGGATTTCTTGATTTCATTGTTGTTTTCAAGCGTCGTATACGATTTATGATTAATGACTTTATGGACCTGATCCAGTCGGACAATGTCTCAACGGATTTTTTCTTTCTTTCCTAGCATAGTCTTTAACTGCATCCATCAAAATCGTGAAGGTGTACTTCCAGTTGATGTGCTGGGGTTCACGGAATTTGGGACCTTTTAAGAGGCTATCTCGTAGTTTGAGATTATCTAGATCACTTGTTATAACGTGTCGAGCCGGGATATAATTGAATAGGAAGAGGAGTAAGCGCAATCAGGTGGTTTGGCTTTAAGGTCATAGATTTGGAAGTCATACAATACACATTTGTAATTGAAATTGAAGTTGCAATTGGTTTAGTGTAGGAATATTAAATAAGTGGAACTGCTTGATCTTTGAAATAAGTTGGAATATGTTTGATGTCACTGTTTTGCTGTGTAAAGTGTTCGCAAGATTTATCGTGTCCAAGCCTTTCTAGTAAATAAATTTTGATAAATGTCCAGTCATCAGGTTAGTTCGCGGATGTGGTGACAGGCTTGAGCAGTCTGTGGTTGGATATATCCAAAACAATCGCCGTTAATTAGTAATTAGTAAGTAATGAAGTTAGGAGATAGGAAAGGGGTTTTGCTGTGCATTTTGCAGACACAGTGCATCTCTGTTTGTAAGGGCATTTATGTAACTTACTTAACCAGTAGATGCAAGGCATGTTGTTGTTTTTTCACTCGATACAAAAACGACAATACTGATTTGTTATTGTTTAGTATGTCTTCCCTTGGTATGGTTGTGAGTTTGTATTTAGGGTCCCCAATGAATTGCCAATGCCATCTCCTTCATTAGCAGTAAATGTTGTGTTTTTGTAGATAAATGTAATTTCATTTTGGCCTTGTTAGCTGGTAGAATAACAAAATTTTCATGGAGAAATGACAATATTTTTCTACATCGGGATTCTCGAATATATTTTTTGAATTTGGGCTCATGGTTGCCGTAAGGCGCCTCTTTCGAGTACAGTCATAACTTTATGTACCTGATGGCATCGGACAGTGTTTTAACTGTTTCCTTTTGTAGCCGTGGGTATGGGTGGCTTAATTGATGCCAATGCCGTCAGATTTTATATGTTTTTTTTTTATGTATAACCCTGCAACATATAATAACACGTAGTGATTATACATGACAAGACTTCACATATATCATGTAACATACATCGTATAAAATACTGGACAAAGGGGAATAATTGTAATTTTACACAATACCGTATTTAGTGCTCAAGCTATACTGTATACATATATCGTATGAAATAAGTGTAAATAACTTGGGATGTACTCCATAAAATATGATAAACTTCTATTACTCCATAATCAAAAGGTCTCAAGTCTCATAATTAGCTGCACATATAAATACACATAGATATTGCACATCTTGGTTTTAGGTTTTAGTCAAGAGAAATAGACAATGTTTACACAATTACCTTAACAAGACAACACAGGTAATTAACATAAAAATAACATTGAACACAAGCTTACCATGTATGTATGGTACAAAGGTCATAAAATGTGCCTGGAACTCACATGATACTATAAAATCAATACATGTACTTCAATGCTTCTAATTAATCCATGACCTGAATATATAATTTCCACTATTCAGGACTCATTTACTCAAAATATACAGACGCATAAATACATTAATATAGTACCTTTTCAGAGCTCTGTACAAATTTATTTACTCTATAAAACTCGTATAATTTAGGTTAAAATGTGTGAATCCTCTATTTATATCTTATATAGAAATGTTATATTAGACTGCTAATAGTTTAAATAATATTTATTACTCTGGCATACTCCATTTGTCCATCCACTCAGTACATTTACTCAAATCTTTCATAAATTGTTAAAATGACAAACAATTAGGATTCTGTAAATTAGAATGTAGAAATACAGAAATCAACTGACCTGAGCGAGAAATTATAATAAATCCAAGAATATGAATATCAATATATAAATTTTATAAATCACCTCCAACCCAATATGTCTCTCAAATTTGAATTAAACAAAAGAATAATAGGTAAGTATTATGTCACAGGACACACAACCAATCAGAGCCTTGAAGGTTCCCTCCATACACGACATCTGAGAAAGAGATTTAATACAGGAAAATGGAAAACAAGAAACATTGAAGAAATAGAGAAATAGAAGATTTGAAAATACTTAACTAAAATATATAAACTCTTTAAGAAGTTTTACAGAAGATATGAACATTTGATTACTAGATATGACGTGACTCGCTAACAGCTAATTACAAAGGGCATTTCTCATCCTCGATTTTATGGAAATGTTGTTAAAAAATGTCAAAAACTGATAAATAATCCAGAAAAACTGGGACGTAACTTACATTCTTTACGTAATAGTGGATATCGAAGAGATATTCTGAACGAATCCGTTAAATTGGCTTTGGATTCCAGTGACCTGAAGACTGTATATATATACTGGCCTCTCACTGATACTGCCGATGTCTAGTGAAATACATGAAGACTCTTTACCAAACCCTTCGGGAGTTTTGAGTTTGATTTTTATTCCGTAGTGCGACAGTGTTTTACCAGCAGACTAGATTCCTTGAGCTAGCCGGCAGTTTAGCGGCGAGCACTCTTTGACCCTTCTTTCAAAATTACGTTTTGTCATATGCTTTTTCTGTTCCAAGATAGTGGTCATTGAGTTAGTAGTCTACCTG
>MJUU01061539.1:1878-38254 GCA_002080025.1 Modiolus philippinarum | reverse complement strand
TATTTACAAACGTCGCAGGCGACAAAATCGTTCAATTTTTAAAAGCAGTCAATTTATTTAGTAAGATTTAAATAGATCAATTTTAAACAAGTTTCTAATTTCTAATATTGTTATTGTTAAACCAAAAATTTACTATTATGTTTTTTTAACATTTTACACATTTGTTTTACTTGTATAAAGCTATATGGTTTTATATTAATATTTTATGTATTTATTAGAATTTTTCAATAAACCCAACAGTTCTCGCCACAATATAGCTGAAATATTGCTGAAGTTGGCGTAAAACATCAATCAATCAATCAATCAATCAATCCCAAATAGAAAAAAGAAGGGGAACGGGGAATGTGTCAAAGAGACAACGCCCCAAAAGGGAGTAATAACAACTAAAAAAATATCCCAAATGTTTGAATTGTATGGCACTGAAAAAAACATAAGTTGTCAAAATAGCCAACTCCAGAACTGAGATTCACTGCAATATCTGTATTTAGTTGTTTTATTGCAACTGGGTCGATGCCCCTGCTGATGGACTGTTGGTCATTAACCAAGTAATTCAACACTTCTATGATAGCTCGTGAAACCAACGATTTGAAATGTTACAATGTTCGAATTTAAAAAATTGTAAAACTAAACAGTATCTACCTAATGTCAAACTGTATCTATAGCTGATAAAGCTGTCAATCTGAGGCAAGTGAGAGTATTTGTTTTACATCAGTTCTTTCGTCAGTTTTGAAAATACGTCTTCTAAATCTTTGATTACATTGCTGTCTGCACTGAAAAGACGCTAGTTGTCAAAATATTCATCTGAAAAACTCGAACATTTGCAATTTTGCAATTTTGTTTCTATGTGTTCTTCTTTTCGACATTCCCATTGTTCAATGCTGAAATTTAATATAATTTCGCTTTTTATCTTGTACTTACATCACGATGGTACATGTATAGCCAGATAAATCAATTCGTCAAATCAGGTTCAGATGTTGAAAAATTTCTTTATTACAGAGAAAGAAAAGGGTTAATCCATGTTTTGTTTCACTCGAAGATTATTTTCTGCTTCAGCACGAAAATTGTTGACGACATTATCATATTTCTTAGACACGATGTATTCGCCAAGTAATAGTTCATAACAATCATAATAAATCTGACAATTGTTTTGTTCATTTCATATGGCGTGTACATTTCACACATGGCGTGTACATTTCACAACTCATTCGCTATTGCCGTGCCTGTAGTTTGTACAGCGATTTTGTCAACAGAGCGAAATCACAGTATAGGAACCTGTGCGCCTGAAATATCTGTCTTACGGTTCAATCTGTAGGCTGTAGGACGTTTTTACAGGTAAACATGTGAAACAGCATGCATGTCCTGTAAGTTTTTTACATATTGTCAATGACTAAGGAAATTTTTTAAGTTTGTAAAGTTCGCCCAACGTGTATGAATGATTAATGTATCCGAAGATGATGTTATTTACAAGTAGCCTGTTGATTTCAAATTCAAAAGTCTATATTCAAACGTGAAATAAACATTTATAAAACAGAAATAGAGCTATTTCTTTGCTTATGTGTGCGTACCTGTCTTTATATTTATATAGCTAGTATATTGTATTATTAACTGCACATACAAAGCCAGATAATCATTTGCACTTTCTTTTTGATAGCGAAAATATCATTTAAATAAAATTGTCGACTGTATACTGTTTACGGTAGTACTGTAAGTCTGTTTACTGTCTTATCAAGAAAACAGTTGTAGGCTGACTGACGTATTATTTTTATTGAAATGAGCAGTATTTAGCCGTACCATACAATTTTATTATATTTTTGAAACTTGAAGTATTTTATGTTACTTTTGTAGTAAAATGGATCGTGTCAGCAGGCATTTTTGTTACTTTGTGAATGGAACTTTTACTGTTTCGAAGAAATATTTCACTATATCATAGAAGCACGCAAAAAAGAAATATCCAAACACATTTGAGAAAAAAAAACACGAAAAATAGCAGGATATATAACTTTGAATTATAACATAGGGCTAATAGACTACATTTAAAATAAAGAAATAGGGCCATAAAGCCGCGAATTTTGTTCATAACTTTGGATATTTTCATAATGATCTCACATGTTGTCGTAAAATCGTGTAAGGTAGTCTCTGGTATTTGTACTTCCAATCAGTAAAATTAATTATATGCCACGCGTGTATGTTTTTTTTTTTACATGTAAACAGCGGAATATGGCTGTAAATAACATTTACTCTCTATTTAAGCCATTTTACAGTACTTGAAGGACACCAAGAACTAAAACCATTTTTGCGAGTGTACAAACATTTGCCCTTCCAAATGACTATGAAAAAGAAAGCAAATGGGGCAAATGTCAAGGAGACAACATCCCATATCCAGGTTAAAACGACCCGAAACAAAACATCTAGGATCACCGTACGGTCTTCAACACAGTGAGGAACCTCACACCATATAGCAAGCCCTAAATAGCCCCAAAAAGTTAGTATAGTTTGGTTATGTATGTACTATACAGCTAATATTAACAAAAGTTGCCGAAATCTGTCAAAATTGCAATGAAATGTTAAATTCAGTGGCTAAGTGACCCCACCTCTTTAAAATGATCATCAATAAAAACCAAATCTTAAAAAAAAAATCAAGGGTTGGAATCTGATCTGTTTTGTCTTAATTAAGCTCATCTGTTGAACACTGCAGACCTATTTGTTTTTGTTCTTAACAAGTTATGAAAGTGCTGTAATGCTTTAATATATCGGATAATTTTGATGGTGTTCCATTTAGTAACATTGGCGGATCCAACCCTTGGAACCCTCAGTCTTTTAAGGAAAAAAGTTTTAATCTCGTGCAAAATTTACGCAAAACTGGCACAAGAAATGGCCTGAAATCCTTTCTGGAAACTCATTGGGATCCCCCTTTTCGGAAGCTGGATCCTCCAGTGATTTAACATGTGAAATTAATTCTCTTTCTTGTAGTAAAGTACACTTGTATAAACCTGCATAGTCTTACAAAAGTAACGGAATCAATTCGTGCTTGTATAGAAGAATACACTGCTTATTGATAGGAATTCAATTGTCTATAGACCTCTATAGACAATATTACAAAATGCTAGTACCACATCGGTTGTCCTTTCTGTAATTTCTTTTCGTCTGGTAGTCTTGGGAGTTTGTAGCATGAGAGGAACCAAACTACATACCTTCCATACAACTTACCTGTCAAGTTTGGTTCAGCGGATATTTTGGTAAGATCAAGATAATCTCAAAGGGTAAAATCTGCAGTGAGAGCCAGGTTTGTGAATATATTGAAAAGAAATCAGTAAATTGTGAAAGACCTTGCATACGCCATTTTATTACAGTTTGCTTCAGCAGTTTCAGAGGCAATTTCAATGTGATTTCTAAAAGTAAAACGAATTAGGGGAAGGTCAAAATTGTTGTATTCTTTAAAAACATGTTCAAAATAGCGGGAGACAAAGCGTAATATCTTTCAAATTATTTACAGATTAAGAGATACACACGGAGAAATGAATTGCCGGAAACATTCTGCCGAAACAGACTCGCAATAGTGGTGTAAAGATACGTCGCGATATTTTTCAACAAACTCTGTACATCGGTACGATACCTAGCGCATCGATACTTATTGTCCTCGATTTCTGCTAAAATTTCAGAATCAGTACCACCTAAATGCTTGAAATTTACTGATTTTGGTATGAAAAAGTCATATAAAGGAAAAACAAATGTATTTAGCTACGTGAAAATAAATACTCTTGTCCCACTTAAGAAAATCTTACTATTTTATCACATAAAATAGTTACAAGAAGAAGATTTAAAATGTAATGAAATTGAGAAATCAGAAGACGATACGTATGGATATGTATCACGATACGCCTGCGCTGTATCGCTATATCATGATACAATATTTTATTCACGATACTCATCTCGAACTCGCAAGGTCAACAACAATAAAAGCGTTGTTCCATAGCTTGTTTTTGCCATGTATTTGTAGAGACTGTGTCTCATGTGCTCCATATCCGTTCATTGATTATCGCAGTAGCTGAAATTTCACTTTTTACCGTGTTTTTTTACATTATGTGTAGTAAAATATTCGTCAAACAGCATACAAAACAACCGTAAGTAAGACTTACAGTCTGTGATAAAGCCTACATAATTTATTTTTTAAAACAACGATTTTCTCGACAATGCAGCTACAAATGCTGTTGAAATTTGGCATGAAAGTAATAATTAACTTTTTTAGTTGCCCCAAGAAGTGTGAGCAATGTAAGTTTAGCTTTTCGCGTAAAACGGAGAAAATATATATTTTGTAACGCAATGTATTGGCATTAATTACAAGAAATCAGCTCTCACGGGATAACTTATTCACAATTAAGGATAAAAACACATATGACAGTTTATTAGATGAATAATAAACCCCCTTTTCGTACATGAAATATTTCTTTTTAAACAATAAAACATGAAAACCTTATCTGGCATACTCTGTTGAAGTAGATTTTCTACGAAAAACGTTCTACAGCCTACAGATTGAACCGTAAGACAGACATTTCAGGCGCACAGGTTCCTATACTGTGGAAATTACTGTCTCAAAAACTTATACATCAAGTGTATGTTCAGTCACTGTTGCCATTGTCAGTACAAACGTTTTACTTTCGTCACCACGATTTGACAGTCCATTACAATGTTTCTGTTTCACAAATGAGAACAGATATTTTTTTGGTAGATCCAGATTTTGTTACCGGACTAACTAACACCGATTGTGACAAAGCTGGACTTTGCACTGGCGGTATGACGGGTTCCAGATCATGCTTACCCTTCGAGCACCTGATGATACCTCAGTTTTTATAGGGTTTCACACTGCTAGTGCTTTAGTTTTGTGGCGTTCTTGTTCATTTTTGTTTATTTGTTTTGTCTTTGTCACACTGTCTCAATTCTGGTTGCTGTGAATTGCCGTGATTTTGGATTTATGATTTTAGAATTTCCCCTTTCCTCGTTCTTGCTTCGGTATTCGTTTGCCGATGTATTCATTGTTTTGATATTAGAGATTTCAAGGTATTAATATCGTGTTTCAGAGGAAATCCCCGCCTGATGAAATACCAAAAAAAGTATAGTTTTAATCACAACAAATGTTGGTAATTTTCAATAAAATTACGTGATATTAGAAAAAAGGGTTCAATTGGTCAGCAGCGTGGATTTGAAATTCTAATGTAACGCAATTTTTTTCGCTATAATTGTGAAATTATTCTGAAAATGAAATTTGTAAAAAATGAATGTAAATTTTTTAAATAATTTCATTTGCAACTTTTCGTCTGTTATCCTGTATTTTTTCCTGAAAAAAAGAAGATTTCGGCTGTCATAATTTAGGTTCATAGGGCTTAGACCGAATACTAACGTTGTGACATTAGCAATAGCAAATATTCACAGTCAAATGTATGTCTTTTTGTACATTTTGCTAAATGGATTGTCATCTTATTTTCTTGAACATTTACTAAGCTGGCGATGACCATTGCTTCCATGTTTGGAATACCAGGGAAAGCGGGAATCGTTTGGTGAAATCCAATGGTGTTAGGTGACTTATTGTTGCCATTGTGATCAAGATCCAGACGGAGTACGATTTATTATCGGAACAAAAAGATCTGAGCGTCTGTTGAATGATAAATGTCAACTGTGACATTTTTACGGAACGACGGAATATGGTCATCTTTAAGGGACGACGAAATATTATCATACTCATGGAATGGCGGCAGATGGTCATCTTAATGGAATGGTGGAATATGGTCATCTTCATTGAACGACGGAACATTGCTGAACATGTTCACCATCACGGAACATTATTACCATTTAGGAAGGACGAAAGTCTTTAGGTTATCGTTATTTCGTTATCTCTAAGACGGTCTCTATTTCCTAGACAAAACGAGGATACAATCCTGTCGCTGGGCACCATTTCTTTAGCTCTGAAGACACGAGAGTTTGAAAAGAACTCGGTTTGTAAGTACTCGAGTTTGGTTTTAACAGTTTCTCATTTTTTTACGTAATAATGATTATATCCTTTCTTTTTTTTCCATGCAAAATCAGAATACTTTGATTTATTAAATAGTTATGTAAAATATGATTGAAATTGTCTATGCAATACAAAATGTTTAGAGCAAATATAGATAGGTTTACTGGACAAATACGGCCAAGCAGGCCCAATACGGATTTATTGGCTCAATATGGATTTACTGGCCCAATACGGGTTTACTGGCCCAATACGGCCAGGCCCAATACGGACTTCCGCTTCATTAAGTTTTTCAACAAAATGGCGGCAATATATTGAACAGAACATAATTCCATCTGAATAATCTGCTAGACTGTTACAATGTTAATCGTAATTTTTTTATAACGATTTATTTTAAAATGGAAATTCAGTTTCATTTCCGGGATCCGATTCCGTATTTCTACACAAAATTTGCAGTCAATGACAACGCTGGTTTGTTGACATTCTGGAAAAATACTTTGATAGGTTAGTGATTTTTAATATGAAACATCATAGTATTCAAACATGTCAACAATCAGATTTCAACACAAAATGCTACGAAGATCAGGAAAGTAAATCTTTTTCAAGCAACAATCACTCGCTGAATTGAACTTGAGTCATTTGCGTGGCGACGGACATCTCAATGTTTAGCTATGTCGTCATACAAATTGAAATTCAAATTCTTTATTCATACATGCAAAACACAAGTCAAATTTACAAATGTTGGAGACTGCTTCCAATAGCAGAAATACAGGAAAAATAAACTGAAAAGTGAACATAAAAATTGACTGACACTCGGACTGACAAGTCCTTTGCCCATTTTGCTGCCATTGAATTGATAGTATATAGTTTTACATAACTATTTAATAAAGGCGTCATAGAATGTTATTTTTCACATTGGTCCTGTATTATATCCTCGGACAGTCGTATTGGGCCTCGGACAGCCGTATTGGGCCTCGGCGTTGCCTCGGCCCAATACGACTGTCCTTGGACATAATACAGGACCAATATGAAAAATCCCATTCTATAACCCTATAGTATTATAGGTGCACGCAATACATCGTATAGATCATTAATGTATGACTTTCAATAAGTATGTTGTCTCTAGCATCCAATATGTTTCAGATTATTGTTCTCTCTGATAGATCATACTATGAGCCTGTGTTCGATACAGTGACTTCATTGATAGAGCCAGGTTGCTCACAAATATGTTTTTTGCTCACAAATTTTATCCTTTAAAGCTTAATTGTTGTTTCCTCTACCGGCTTTGACACGTTCAACACGGCGGTTGTCTATAAGAAGCAGAGGATATTAACTCTACCGGTGCACTTGATCTCACCTATGTTTTTTTTTTATTTGGTCCGTGTTGTTCATCTTTGTGGGTGTCTTCATTTTTATGAGGTTTTCCGTCAGGAAAACTTCATATAGCTGTCGAAATTGAAATCATCCTGGGTACGAATATGTCTTCACATGATTTTTTTACGTAAAAATTGTTCATTAACTTGACGATATCTTTCCTAATGTGACACTGTACATGTATTTATGAGGACAATGTATTTATATGAGCATCCTGCAAAACGGGAATGAAAAGAACACAGGAATATATTTCTGCGGAAGGATCAATATGGTAAACAGGACGGATGCACGTATATAACACAAAACTTGGTTATGTAACATATCACGACAACGTTCGTTTCATTAATCGAAATACACAGAACTTATATAGGTAATCCCAAAATGTGTCCTGTGAAACAGTGTCCAGGTGTTTTAGGGAACGGCCATTTGATTTTCAGGGAGGGCTTGAGCTTTTTGTAAATAAATAATTTAACCTTGATATCAGTAAAAATTATATTATTATTACCCTACTTGTCATGAAACTAAATATATCCACTTCACTCTATAAAAGAAACTATACCGTTTGGAAGAGTGGAGAGATTTTCACGACATAACAATTATGTAATTTCAAAATGCTTGAAAATCGTATGACTACTGATGTTTCTTATGCATATATGAAAGGGGTATTTGTTGATCTAATAAACAAAAAAAAACAAAAACAAAAACAAAACAAAACAAAACGCAAACAAACAAAAAACTCGTATTTCAAATCTTCTGGAATCGTTATCCGTGATACTTTCGATTTGAAACCAAAATATATTAGAAATATTGAAAATGGTTAAAAATTGTGTTTAACGCGTATGAACTGACGTTGTTTCATTTTGTAAGCATAGTTGAGTTGAGAAATCGCCAGTTAACCAGACCAGACGGTTATCAAGAACGTCATTTGAATATATTGTACGAATTTTGGGGGGAAAATATTTTACAGCTCTACAGACTCCCAGGCGTGATGACAAATCAAAATAATTCAGTTCAATACGTATTGTAAATGCACTGTTTGTCATCAAAATTACCCCCTCCCCCCCTCTCTCTCTCTCGCTGTATATTTTCTTTGAATATTTTGTATTTTCTTTTATATACCTTTTATTTAGCTGACAAAAGAGTATAACATTCTTTTTTTTCGACTAAACAGGGAAAACCGAATAACAGTACTCTGTACTTTGATTTCTTTTCTGTGCCGTACTCATGTTGTGTCTCTGTTTCTTTATTGTTTCCATTGTCCCTGGATTATTCGTTTTGGATTAACGGTTCGGTTCTCACTTACTTACCCATTCCCGTTTCCGTATGCGTTACAATAGGGATTTATTAACTTCCTTTAATAACAGATGAGAATTGCCGAAATTGACATAATAATACCTGTAAATAATTCATGATTTTTAATGGATAAATGTCCTGTGTCGGGTCATAATCCAATAACAGTACGTAATATTGTGGACATAATAAAACGGTTGAAATAGATGAATGATAAACTTTGTAACAAGCAATTTTACGCAATCAGTAAGATTAATAACGGATCAATAAACGAACACAAATATTAGACATAGAAGTTTATAGAGAGAATTGTCACCAAAATATTGTCGATCACAAGCGATATTTGTTTTCAATAAACTAACATTTTATTTCAACTGAACAGTACCGCGTCACTTTTCTCCGGGTCATATGAATGAGGAATCTTTACAGCCTTAAGAGACTATCCATCTAATCTTTAAAAACTAAAGATGACCAAAATGTTGTATTATAACTAAGATTGAATTCTGGTGTCTTATTTTTACAATAAATTTCAACTCCCCTAGAACCTCATTTGAACCAATAATATTATTCAAATCGGGATACGTCGAAATGTAAAGAACAAAACATTTCGTACGTAAAGATAATGGGAACTTTTGAGAGAAGTAACTCGGATAAAATGAAGAATACGAATGCAATATATGTACCAGGAGTGTTGGAACAATCTTGGAATTACCACAATTTTGGTTACACAAATCTGTTTTTTTTTTCAAGAATTGTTGAAAATAGCAATTCTAGTAAACCAGAATTTTTGGTACTGATGAACAATTCTGGGATTATTTGTTTATTTATAATTGTGCATTTCAATCGACAATTCTGGTATTCAAGAATTGTATAATTTACAATTCCTGTAATTCTAATGCTTATTATTTTTTTTTTAATTTGGTCGGTGTTCATTTTTGTATATGTATTTGTCTTCATTTTTCTTTTCGGTGCCGTCATGTTGCTTCTTTGTTTTTTTCGATATTGCCATATATTTGTTCATGGATTTTTTGTGTTTGACTGACGGTTTGGTTCTCACTTACTTTGTAAATTATAAAATTCTGGTTTTACCAGAATTGTACCCGTATACCAGAATTATTATAGTTTACAGTGATAGCTATTCGAGAATTGTAAAATTGAACATTTCTGATTTTGGTTTTCCAGAATTTTACATTGAAAAATTACAGTACAACTAGAACTGTTCATTGAACAGTAAAACCAGTATTGTGAACTGAAAAATTCTGGTTCAACCAGGATTGAACTTTTAACTATGAGTGTACATGGTCACTTGGACATAGGTGTGACGCTAGAAATTTTGCATTTATCTAAACAGCATTCAATTTGCACAGGTGCGGCTCAACTTAGTACCTTGTTTATATTGAATGCATCGAGATGCATATTTACTTAAATTATATCAATTGAATGTCGTCGAGATAAATAAGGAAATTCGTTTGTCCAATCTAGGTACCAGTGTTCTTTTATTGTATGTCTCATTCTGGTAAATCTTTTACTGGAATACCAGAATTGCCCAGAATATGTAATTCTGTAATACGCTAATTTTGCACTGTTTACAATTATGGAACAGCAGAATTCTCCAGAATTGCGGCATTATAGAATAGTAGAATTGTCTGGAATCTCCAGAATTGTACAATTCTAGAAAATTCTGGAGGAGAAAGAATTTTATTTTAATACTTGATATTACTTGATATGTAACTTCGGTATTTTTTATATTTTGATACAATTCTGGTATTCCAGATTCTTCAAGAGTTTTCCTGAATATGCAATATCTAGTAATATCAGAATTGTGTTCATATTCTTCACTTTATCGATGCACGGGCATTGTGTAATTATGTGATGTCTGTGTGTTTTGATACTACATCATGTCCTTCCTTGTTTTAGACCATCATTTTCTCATACAAATCGCGGGCTTTTTCCTTTTCCGATCGTTGAAATGCTATTTCACACACATGGTATTGTTCAAAAAATCAAATTGGTCTTTCATGTGTATCGGAAATGACAATTCAATATTCATCGGAATCGACTGCGAACTAAACTTCCTTTTTAAAGTCTTTGCTTACTTTGTTCTCCGGTAATTTACGGTAAAATAAACTTTTTAAGTACTTCAGGTTAGTTCTCCTTTGTTGTTGCATTAAACAAAAATAAAAAAAATAAATAACAAAAAAAAAAGAAATAGATAGAAAATAATGAAGTGAATAAATATAAGAACATACAAAATAAAATGTACTTACGCATGCCCATCTGCCTTCGAATCGTTCTTTTTAATATCTTTGTCGGCTTTAAACACAAAAAGTTTGCTGTTTTCCTGTTTTTGTAATCCTCCTTTTTCCCTGAAAGAAATTGTTTTCATAGTTTCCGCCATGTCATTCCAATATTTCAGGAGCCCTTACCGACTTGTGATCAAGTATAGTTTCTGCCATCGTTGTTAATGATAACGTCCTATAATTGTGACGCAGGGATGTTACATTAACCATGACTGTTCCGTCCCTTGTTTGATCTCTTATCGTATGTTCCGTAGTCCGTTTCCTTTTTCCGTATTTTCCGCGAAATTTGCGACCCGCAAAATTAAGCACATTTACGGTACATGTAAAATTACCTCACTGGTTTGTGTACACAGCAGAATCGTTCGATAATACGTCATTTAACTGTGTAAAGTCCAGGTATCAAAGATTGACAAAAGAAAGCGTTCCGCCTCGGCATCTGAGAATGAACAGCTTTATATGTTTCCACAAAATCATTATCAAGCGAATTTAGCCAGTGCAGTTATAATACGCGGTTTTATTAGACGTTTTATGCCCTTTAAATCGCATTTACTAGCTAAATATGCTTCTTGATTTCAATTGTATTATTGTTATTGTTCCTACTTTCAATCAGTACCAATATCAATTGTTGATATTTTCAGTAAACATACATAACAAGCTCAAAATTGTACCACAAACATCATCGTTGAAGATCAAATTGAGATGTAACAATGTTATATACAACACAACACAAAACAGCCAAAGCATTGACAAAGTTAACTCCCACTTAAGGTAGATAGACACTGTTGCGCTGCACAATTTAATCGCTCATTACAAAAATAAAGAGTCGGAAATGGGATAGGTTTGATATTCGGGCCGGACCAGTAATTTGACGGCTTTCCCTTTGTGGCGTCATAATTGAATGACAGATGTGAAACGTCATACTTCTTTTACTTTGCCGCGAATTAACTCCCTTTTCCCGTAAATAATGTTTAATCCAGAAACTTTGTAAAATATCTCCATTAAAAGCATGGTGACATATACTTTTTTCTATTGTAACCAATACATTACATCTTAAACAATCTGTTCACAAAAATAGGATAAAAAGTTCTTATCTATTGAACTAAAAATTGCCTTTCCATATTTTCTCCGTGCATGTAAATTTAGGTGAAAAAATGGCAAAATGTGAGGAAACTTTGATCTCAATTCTAGAAAAAGCAAGCATGGTGACCAATACTTTTTATTACAAATTTCAGGTTGGTAGGATTGGTTTTTCAATTGTACCGACATACAACAAAATCTCATGGATGTAAATATTACTGTCTATCTACCTTAAAACCTGGAGTATCATGAAATGTTTCGGAAGGTTAGCATTAGTTGCTTCACGCAATGCATCAGTCACACTGACAATGAAAAGTCCGGTTTTGTCAGTCGTTGTGATATAGTCAATAATTAATCATTTCGTTCCGATCCGTTAAAAGCTTTGAAGTCAAACTTACATTCTGTCACATATGCATACTGATCATCAAGTAATCAGAACACATTATATTGAGCAACTTGTGAAATCTTCTTCAGATTGTAATCAACAGTATTTTCATTTGATATATATTCTTCGATTACGTAACATTTTGTTTCATCTTTAATAAAATAATATCAAATACATCTGCTATTTTCATTTATTAAAACTTTTGGCAAAGAAGGTGAAATCATGTTGGATGAAAGAAACCTGATATAATTGTAAATAATGGTATTGTAAAGTTAGAAAAGATAATGAAAGGCAGTGCCACATCAGGAATCTTAAATTCAAGGTTAAACATAAATTCTGATAGACAACAACTGAAGTGTGTCATTAATGTCATTGCTATATTTTATGTTCAAAACTGAAAGACAAAACAAACTACACATATGTTACTCAAATTATTTTTAAGAAATAATTCATGGCAGGTATATTGGTTGTTGTCATTTAGCCATTGGCTTGGCCTTGATATTCGAACGTAATCCAAAGCGTTCGCGAGGGGTCAAATTTGGGATATGAAGGCCCAGCCCATGGTTAAATGACAATAACCATATACCAGCCTTTAATTATTTCGATTCTAATATGACAGAAAATGGATTTTTCATTCTGAAGCGACCTAAAAGAAGGCTGCTTTCCCACCCCAACTGTTTTGTGTCCATCGCGTCAAAATACATAATCTGACGTTTTCAAACAGATACAAGTTCTATTTTCAAACCGAAAGCAAAACAATACACATTTACGTTTCTGAATGGCATGAATTAGTTAAAACTCTTCTTAATTTTTATTTCCATCATAAGCTAAGAGGATCAAAATTAAAAACATTGTTGTTTTTCATCTCGTTTACTCTTTTTCCGATACCATTTACTCATGTGCGAAATATTTGGTTATTGAGAATTATACTGGTTGACAATTAACACGATCCATGCTAGAATTAAAAATACGCCTTTTGAAAATAGATGCATTTAAAATAATAATTCTTCACTATTTCAAGACCATGTGAAAAATATTTTTTATGCAATTATTATTTGATTATTATTTACATAACAAACGAATACAAAACTACAAGACAGAAAAGGCAACAATCTAGACTCAAATACTCTTAAATATTTTAATATAGTGATAGCACAGCGGAAACAAGAAGTACGTAAATAAAAACACAATAAACTCAATATGAATCCTCACATTAAACTTATTGTAATCTAGTGACTTATACGGCCAACAAATTTAAATGATTTTATGTCAAGCCCGACACATGAATCGGTTTTCAGGGGCTCCAGTTACAGAACTGCCAGGTGCGTCCCCATGTGGTGGATAGGGGTATCCCCTGTCTATGTGAGGTAGTCGGGTCCTAACACGGAAAATCTGACTGCGAACCACTGTTGCCATACAGCTGATTCGTTACTGTGGAGCATGTAGTTTGTACAGTGATTTTTAACAGAGCAAAAACACCGTCCAAAAAGCTGCTTAGTCAGGGATTTGTTCGACCTATGTTAATTTCATCCCTCAAGAAATTATATTGCCGTCATCATAACATCATTGAAAGATATGACCTGTAAGTATCCTAAATGAAAACGGACATTTTCAGCTAGATTCACGTCTCCCCGGATTTGACTACCGGCTTTGACCTTTTCCTGGATTGACTCACGTATAGTGTGACAGGTGCTGTTTACAGCAGGACATGCTTCCTCTTCACTCAGTTTCACTGGAGTTCCTGTCAGTGTCTTGGTTTTATTCCTTATTCCTTTTATAACATTTTCAGTACAAAAAAGTGAACTATGTTGTCGGATTTAGAGAACACAACAATTACGCAAGGGAGATATTTTGATAAAAAGCATTATTTTGAATGTTGTGATTTCTATTTCTGTGCTTGTATCTGTCCAACGACATGGTTTTCTGTGTTCTCGTTCTTACCATGACTTTGGACTTCCATTTTTGTAAATTAAACTCCTTTGTTGCTTCGGTTTTCTACTGCCGTTGTTTAAGGAGAAACGCCACGCTCCATGGAGTATAAAGACCCCTTCTTGATTATTAGGGAGAGCAAACTCACTAGAAGTCGTAAAAGAATAAGAAGTGAAGGGATATTGAAAAAGTGCACCTGAAACAGTCTCTACTAATTCAAGGTAAACAAAGCATTGGTTGTTCTTCATCTGGAAGTCCCCAAGAGGCCTAGAAGGCTAGGTTTCTTTTCCCTACCCATTTCTGCTCTTTCCAAATGCCCTGGTTCCACCTTTATTTCTTTGTTCTTTTACTTATGATATTTTTATTTGACTATCTTGTTCTTTTCATCAAAATTTCAACCTCTTAAAAATACTGAGGCTTTATTTCGTGTTTTGCACTTGCTGCATGCTCTTTGTAATTTACAAAAAATTGCCATTTTCAAATTTAATTCAGAAAAAAATGATGAGACTGTTTGGCTTTTTTTCATATCTAGTAATGAATTCCCCCAAAATCAGTGCTAGGGCCGGTCTTGACCTTACTATGAGGTATAAGCATAGCTCATGCACGTCTGAAAACAAAACTTTACGACAAGCGTTATAATTTCGACTTTCAAGATGAACTTCCCGTTTTTGAACAGTAATATTCTTACATCTCCGCCATATGGTGTTAACTATTAACAACACATTCGCTATTGCCATGACAGTAGTTTTTACATCGTTTTGTCAACAGAGTCAAATTATTGTCTCAAAAACTTCTACATAAAGTCATATTTAATCACTACTAAAATTGACACTACACGAGTTTTACGGTCGTTACCGTGATTTGGCAGACTGTTACAATGTTTCTATATCACAGGTGAGAATAGATATCTTTCGGTAGATCCAGAGTTCTACCGGACTGACGAAACACCGGACTTTTCACTTGAAGTGTGACGGGTACCACGTGCGATGCAGATCATGCTTACCCTTGAGGAGCACCTGATGATACCTCAAGTTTTTGTAAGGATTCGCACTGCTAGTGCTTTAATTTTGTTGCGTTCTTGAGCATTTTTGTTTTTGGGTTTTTGTTGTTTTTTTTCTTTTTTTTATCTTTGTGATGTGTTTTTTCACAGATTGTTGGATATGAATTGCCGTAATTTTGGAATTTTCATTTTGTAATTTACCGATAATTCATTTTTGCTTCGGTATTTGTTTGCCGATGTATTGAGTTAACTTCATATGAAATCACACAACTATCACAAAGAATTAAAGTCTATAAAAATCGCCTCAGTGACGCTGCTCTTGTCATTATTTATTAAATTCGGTATAAAAATTTACTCTGTAGGTCGCGCCATTAAACATTCCATCAGATTAAAGCTTGAATTTTACTTTAGTTGAAAATGGTTTGGTAAGGTATATGCTAATATGTTTCGGTACTCACAACAGACTGACATGTGCTTCTTCTTACCCAATAGCTTTGATCTGCTGCTCTCAGAGGGAGAAATCAAGACAATTCAAGATGAGTGGAATTTAGTTTGGTTTTATGCATTTTAAACATTTTTTTGAAATTGTGGATTTCCTATCTTTGGGTTCTAAAGCTGCTGATGAGGAATTAATTTTCGAAATGGCCATAAAGCTCATAAAAATTATTTCAGTTGGAGTGAACATATGTGTTATGGTCTCATGTTCATTTACTCCATATCCTTTCGTAAAAAAATGATGAAGTGGAATTCCAACTAATAATGTTATCTCAAATTTAACGAAACCTTTCTCAAAAGAAACAAATAAAAAGGTGGTTTGATGTAAAAAAAAAGTGGGTTGTTGTAATCATTTTAATCCTTGTTGTTCCTTATCAACATTCTTTATAGCCTTACAGTTCCTACGATGAAAGTCTTTTAAACCTTGGATTCGAATAAAGTTAACAAAGGGTTGTCCTTCAACCGTTTTATACTATAAAATAACCAATCAGGAGGTGGTGTTCATGCCAATCAAATAAAAAGATATTTGTTTTTCGGATGTCGGGCAAAAGGTATTGCGACACAACTCTATGGGGTTAAAGTCAATTATGGAGCTATATGTTTTATTTCTATTAGCTGCTAAAATTGGAAAATACTCGTATATGAAAAAGTAAAAGGAAAGCTGAAATTTAAAAGAAGCATATTTAAAAATATAGGCCAAAATTTTCAACAAAGCAGTCTTTCTCAGTGTTAATTACAATTAAACTTATTCCATTCCAGCGAATTTGTTTTTGGTCAAGAATTGTTGATTTTATAAGTACAACTGATCTGTTGTTATCAATAAATATTCGTTTGTGAATCTTTTATTCATACAAATAAATTTGGAATAATTCCACAGCCATTAAATGTTATATTTATTGCATAGATATGTTATCTGTTTTGAAGGTTAGCATAGAAACCATTCATCAATAGATAAATCAAATGATATCTGTCTAACCGTGCTTGTGTGAAATGGTTGAAGTACATATTTATTTAAGACTCAATTGTTAATTGATAATGACACAATTAATCATGTAATTTGAGCAACCGTATATAGCTGCCCTTGAAGTCGTTAACAATATAAAGTGTATTCAAACATTAATGGCGTTTGAATCACCTAGCTACTATTGACAGAATAAATATCTCTAAAATGTTAAATCTTTAAACACTGCAAATCATTAAATTTGCTTTTAAGCTATTCCGGAATCTGGATTTTTTACCTTTATTTAAGGCTTCATTGCTAACACTTTAATCCATATGTCTTCCATAGTATGGACATCGAGGTCATGTTTTTCGAGTTAAATATATCATAACACTAGGTGCATAGTATGGTAATCGATTCAACTGAGGTCATTTTCGTGTCAGTATATCAAAACACTAAGTGCATAGTACGATTATCGATATAGGAAAATTATTCCTCAGTAGTCACAAAACAAAGCTTATAGGGCCTGTAAGTCTCGTACAATTTTGGAACTTCCGGGATCAAAAATTGTACCCGGAAGTTACATTTCAAACAAAAATATATGACGTTTCAAACAAAAATTTGAACATCATAATGCTCAGACGTCATGTTTTGGCGGGAAGAATTTTTGAATTGCCTGTTTATCGTGGATTCTCGTGAGTCCCATGACAAGACTTACAGACCCTATAGTAGGTGACTACTTTGAACATACGATGAAAAGACCAATCGCAAACAAAATAATCCAATAAAAGAGTTTGGAAAAATATATTGTTACGTCCATTAAAAGCAATCTTCACTGAATAGTAGACAAGGTACACGTTTATTGTTTACAACCTTTACTACTGGTCTTCACTGAATAGTAGACAAGGTACACGTATATTGTTTACAACCTTTACTTCTGGTCTTCACTGAATAGTAGAGTTGATAATTTCTAATAGATGTGACGGAGGTCTGATAGTTGTTGGCCTGGGTTGTGTTTGCTTCCTCAGAAGGACGTTTGACTGTCTTACTGAAATAGATATATTAGATAAGATGAGGCTTTGTTTGAGTAGCAACAACGTTCTCGTTCTAAGCAGCAAATACTGTTTAGAAAAATATATTTTTTTAAATTCACAGAAATGAAAACAATAAAAATAATCGTTGGTCAACTGCAGAACAAGGCATGTTACATGTACATCAGACTCCCTTAACTATTTAGTTTATTCTGTATTGTTGAAGGTGATTCAGCTGCTTTCCGCCAATTTTAATATGCGTCAAATATATTGTTTGGTTTTTGTCGTTTTGCCAGGTATGTTTTTTTTTTGTATTGACATCAAAATGCTATATTTACATTTTTTAAGGATATATTGAAAACAAAGTCGGTGACCTTTATTTTTTATAAAGCATTTTGAAATTCCCAACATCGGAGAAAGCATTTTCAAAATCATTTTTTAACGGTAAAATTAAGAAATAATTCATGGCAGGTATATGGTTATTGGAAATTTAACCATGGGCTTGGCCTTTATATTCGAATTTAACCCAGAGCATTAGCGAGGGGTTAAATTTGCGAATATAAAGGCACAGCCCATGGTTTAATGACAATAACCATATCCCTGCCATGGATAATTTCGATTCTAATATGAAAGAAAATTGAATTTTCTATTCTGAAGCGACCTAAGAGAAGGCAGATTTCCCGACTCCATTGCTGTCTTTGTCTATTACGTCACAATACACAATCAGACGTTTTCAAACAGAAGCTGGTTCAAAATTCAAATTAAATGCAAATTAATACACATTTACATGTCTGAATGGCATAGTTTAGTTAAAAACTTTTTTAACTATTTCCTTCATAAACTGAGACGAACAAAATTAAAAACATTGTTGTTTTTCATCCCGTTTACTCATATTCTGATTCTATTTGCGCATGTGCGAAATATATGGTTATCGAGTATTATACTGGTTGACGATTAACTAGAGCCATGTTAGAAACCTATTTATTCCCTATATATCTATTAGAAATATTTGATTTTTGGATTTTACGGTTTAAGTCATTTCAAAAATATTCATCAACCCGTATTTTATTAGAATTTTATCACCCATACACGTCAATCTTTCAGTGTAAAAATTTGAACAAATGTCATAACCTACCTTAAAGATGAAAGAATATTAATTTTCTTTAATTTATTTGAATCACAGTGACTTCTAAACGAAGAACAACAAATCTTGCGGTGTCTTTCGGCATGATAACACAGAAGCACATCACATCTTAAATAAACCTATGTTGAAACATTTTGTCGGGAAATCGTCTCCATGAAAGTTCAGACGCAACTACATTGTACATTGCATAATTTTGAATCCAAATAAAGAACTCAAACAAGTCAAGGAAACGGTACTTGAACCCAACCCTGATGAAACACACCGACAATATGTAATATATCGTAATCTTGATTTCTGAGAACTAGCAAAATTAAGCACAATTGAATGTAGAATTTAACCAGGGAATGTGTGAATTTAATCAGGTTTTACTTGTCGTCGGAGATATGAAAAATCAACAAGAACGGTTATGCCGTCAAGGCCTTTTCTAAGATATAAATGCAAAAAGGAATCGGAAATTTATACTTTACCCAGATTCTAGCTACATATTGCACCATCACAGAGACCAGCAGAGTTGTCATTAATCTTTTAATCGAGGTTTAATGCGTAATATTTGTATTTCAGCAATGTCTTTTTTTTGTTGTAATAACAAGAATTCATGAAAAGCTACTATTCAAAAACATTTCCTTCCAAAACTTGACGAATGAAGAAAAATTGAAATATTTACTAAGACACTATAATTACCTATACTTAAGAGAAACAAATATTAATTAATAAGCAAGACATGGCGTTCCTCCGCACGATGAAATACCCCCTTTTATTTGAATTTCTGCAGTACTTGAAATGCAAGCAGATAAAAAAAAATTACAAATTGAGCACTTTTATACATGTATATATTCTTGGTCATAAATATGGAATATTCATATTTCCTGAGCCCAAATCTGAACTATGGAAGCGTTATGCACGAAAGTGTGTGGATGAAAATATAATATCTTGCTTTAAATATTGTTTTCTAACTGTGAACTACGGTCTGATTCTACGAATGTGTAATACCACTCCTTTTTAACCTTTTCTGAAACTCACTTTTAGGTGAAAATAGGACATTTTTAGAATCAAGTATTGGATGTACAAATATTTCCCGAAAATGCAATTTTCGAAGCTCATTGTGTACATGAATGATTTATAATTTAGTTGATATTTTCAGCGATGTTTAAAGGATAATTATGAATTTTTGAAAACAAACGATCAGGCATTCTCAACAAAAATATTCCATATTTATGACCAAAAGTATATATGTACCGGCACAAAGACAAAAACCCATCTGGCATAAGTTGAAAATTTCTTCCAGAATAGGCGTCATCATATTGTTGCTGTATTTGATTACGACAATAAATAAAAGGCTGGGGGAAACAAACAAAAATATCTCCCGGCGAAGCAGATTAGAAATACAATCTTTCATCAAATATATCGACAAACAGATACCGAAGCAAGAACGAGAAAGGGGAAATTCCAAAATCATAAATACAAAATCACGGCAATTCACATCAAACACGAATTGAGACAGTATGACAAACACAAAACAAATAAACAAAAATGAACAACAACGGACGCAACAAAACTAAAGCACCAGCTGTGTGAACCCCCAAAAAACTAAGGTATTATCAGGTGCTGCGGAAGGGTAAATGAAATAAAAGGAACAACCAAAAGGAAACACCTACAATAGCTGAAAAATTAAAATAACATGCCATAATCATGATCTGCTAAAGCATGATCTGCTCCACGCTTGGCACCCGTCACACTGCCAATTAAAAGTCCGATTTCGTCGGTGTTAGTCAGTCCGGTAATGAACTCTGGATCTACCAAAAGATATCTATTCCTATTTGTAAAATAAAAACATTGTAACAAGTCTGTCAAATCGTGGTGATCACCGTAAAACTTCTGTAGTGACAATTGCAACAGTAACTGAACATACCCTTGATGTATACGTTTTTGAGACAGTAATTTTGCCCTGTTGACAAAATCGCTGTACAAACTACAAGCACGGCAATAGCGAATGAGTTGTAAAGTGCATACGCCATATGCCGAAGATGTGGGAATATTACTGCTCAAAAACATGAAATTCACTATTGGAAAGTCAAAATCATAACGCTTGTCGTAAAGTTTTGTTTTCAGACGCCCAGAGTTGTCAATGTAGAGGTATATGTCCAGCTTTGATGCTGATTATGGTGTATCAGTGGTCTCTTTAATTTCGAGTTCATTTGGGTTTACAAGATGAAAGTTATCCAAAATGACTTTATGGCTGCAAATATTCAAAACTTCTTTACCATAAACCATACGTTGCCCAAATATTTCGTTTGAAGTTTGAAGTAGTACATAACTTCCTGGTATACATTGGCATTACGTCATTTGCTGACGTAGGAATCTGATTATTGCTTAACACTGTATGAGCATATGTCAAACATAATTTCTCTTTGAACCGGATTGTTTCAAACATATTTTATTACTAAAACGCATAATTTAAAGCCTCTAGAATATCAGACGGAAATAAAATTAATTTTAAATACAGAGCGTGTGTACTTTACAAAATAATAAAATCTATTTCTGATTAAAACAGATTGAAGTTTCGAATATCAAATATCTTCGACCATAATGTACAAAGTAAGCACTTCATTTTAATGTCAAATCTTAATTATTACAAAGCATTTTTTAAGTATTTATTGAATTCGACCGACTTTTCTGCTCCGGTGCACTTTTATGCTTACATATTGCGGTAATGATTTTAACTCCAGCATGGCTTTTTGGAAAAATTAGAAGTTCCAGTGTACCAGTATTTTGTTTTATTATTTTGATTATGCAAGACAAAGAATTTTATATTTGGTAAAAATAATTCAAAATGTCAGATACTTTGCCGGATGGAGATTTATGAACAGCAACTACGAAACACTTTTATTAAAATTATGTGCGTTGTAGAAAGTGAATTTACAATACTGCCGCTACCGTCGTTGTAATGCGTATTGACATTAAAAATAATTCATACTACAATTGCATCAGAAATTTTGGTATTTTGTTAAATATACATACAAAATAAGTTTATCAAATTAATGAACTTCAAAATTATTAATCTCGTGGCTGAAAAACTCTACAGCTCACCTATATACTTCTAGCATTCACGAGTTAAACCTTTATGCTTCTAGCATTCACGAGTTAATGAGTATCTCGGTAAGGCCATCAATATTTCTCGAAACTCAGATGAGTAAACATATTATCAAATACTGATTTTGCATTATATATGTGCAACAAAAGCATTACAAGCGAAAACATAGAAGTATCCACCTGCTGATGTGATATTCATTCTGAATACGTCATACTGAATTCAACAATATAATTAAACAATTTACTCTATGACGTAATAATGTATTGAGCTTCATAATAAAACAAGCATGGCCTTTTTCATCGACGAGTACGATATTTGTCATTAATCTGTAATTATAAATATTATCTTTGACTTTATCCTGGTGAATATTTGTTTAAAGGTCAATAACAAAGCTCGACAGAAGACCATAATTTGATAATACATCGCTATCTGGAAGGGGAAATTGAGTAAAAATTACAGTTTAACAAATCTGTTTTATTAAAAAAAGAGAGCATCCATTTACATTTTTAAAGGAAAAAACGCCAAAACACAAACAAGGAAAAAGTGAATTAGAATTGCACGTGATATTTCCGTCTAATCCCCATTGATATAACTTTGAAATTGTGTAGATTGAGTGTATGCTCATCCCTTCCGAAAGACGTATAAAGTAAAAAGACGAAAAAGAGCTTTAAAAACCAAAAAAAAAATGTAAATATTAAAACTATGTGAATGTAGTTAAACTCAAAACTATGCACGTGGTCGAAAAGGATTTTATTCCATATTCACCAGGGCCCGTATTCAGAAAACAACTTGTGTCTGAATTATGGTAGGAACAAATTTTTCATTCGGAAATATATTGATATTTTTTTTTAAATACGGGCACATGCAGGAACATAGGCAATGTACTTACCAAGTTCATCAATATTTTTTGACATCATCAGCGATGAGCAGACGAGAGCAACACATGTTATGAATATCAAAGAGGCGAAAAATCCGACAATTCGATTAATTCTTTTCCTTCTCGATTCCTCTTCCGGTGTTTCGTGTAATGTGTTTAATCCTCCGGTAGATGATACGGGAATTTCTAAATGCAAAATTTGTGTTGATATAACTTTTATTTCGTCTGTGTCAGTGGTGCCATCTATCAGAACATCATCTGCCAGTGGTGTACATATTCCATTTGTGGTCTCAAGCATGGCACATTCTTCAACTTTCCAAAGAAGACATTTCTTTTCTCTTTCCTGCATTAGAAAACTAAAGCCCTGCAAATCAGACAAATATTTACATTGTAGAATTCGCCGTATGTTTACTACGCCATTAAATAGATGACACTATTCAATTAGCAGAAACATGATGGTTTCCTTTGTCCTCTGTACCTTGAAGCTAGCGTCATTACAGTTTTTATCGAATATTGATATTTTATGTATTAATTAGATTTATTTTATTTGAGTAGACAAACATTTTACAGATCGGAATTTAATTACATCAGCAATACTATCGTTTGGGATCCGCAAATATATAATAAAATTGACACACAATCAAATAAAATATTATCCAGAGAATTTTGTGCGAGTGAAATTCATGTTAATTATTTATTTTTATTCCGAATATTATGTATAACTATGACATGAGACCTATCTGATTAATTAAGTAATAAATGATAGTACTCTATATTATTATATTTTTTTTTTTATTTATGATAAAATGATATATGGAGACAAATAAAAATAAGACACAATAATCCAGTAAGCCATAACAGATATGGGAGATCAGAGGACGAAGTTGGCTAATTCAATGATAAATAACAGGAAATGGTCTTTAGCATTCTTTTGAAACTGTCGTGTTTGTAATTTATCTTGGACATTTTTGTCACTGAGACATCGTGGTGACTTTAAGATGAAGAAAAACAATAAAAGTGTTGTTCCAAAGCTTAGTTCACTATATTTTAAAAACAGTGTGGGAAAAATAATTGATCAGCCTAGTAGGAAATGTTTGTGTTTGATTTACAATATAAATAATAATATTGCTCCTCTACATTTAAAGGAACATCTCCTTCCTAAAGTTGGGGACCACACTAACTATCAATTACGAAACAGAGAAGATTTTACCATTCCTAATTATCGGTTGGCTTTTACACAAGTTTTTTTTCTTCTACTCTTGGTATTTGGAATTCTTTGAATCTGTATAAGCGAAATACAGCATATAAAAATATTTTCAAGAAATCTTTGAGCATTAAATCTGAATTCTAATGCAACATTTATATAACGGAGGTCTTGATTGGTCAAAACTGACCGTCAATTCCACCATCTACATACCTGTTTAGTCTGGTTCCTAAATACTGTTACAAATTCACGAGTTAAAAATAGAACATGAAATTGATTTGTTGCATTAGAATCGCAATAACAGTACATTATTTGAATACCCGAGGGCGTCAATCTTGATTTGACGGTCAAAATATCCGTTTACAGGCTCCGCTACGCGTCGCCTTTAAACTGCATTTTGACCGTCAAATCTACGATTGACGCCCTCGGGTATTCAAATAATGTACTGTTATTGCTTAAGTACCCTTGTGGTACAATAATTAAATATTCTACATACCAAACTTGGGTATAACTATAATAGTTTAAATTGTGATTTATATCGTTTTGATATCAAGGCTAACCCAGAATGTATTTGTGGTGCCATTTGCGAAAATGCATACCATTATTTTCTCGAATGCGTACTAAATGATAATTTAAGACAAAAATTATTTTTAATACTTAGAATTTATGGAAATGCAGACCTAGATATACATTTGTAATTTTGTACGACTTTAGAACAAAATAAGGATATTTTTACAGCGATCCATAACTTTATCAAATTTAGCCACATATTTGATTGACTGTTGTAGATTGTTTCTTCCTTTTCTTTTTTTTCATCTCATTCTTCCTTTTTTTTCATTTCTGCTTGTAGTAACATTACAAACGTATAATTATTGTCTTTGTAATATAATTACGTTTTATATTATAACACTTTTTGTACACTTCTCAAGTAGTCAAATGCATTCGAATGTGTTTATTTTTTCCCTCATTTTTGAATTGTATGTTGTTTTTTTTATTGCTGCTACGATATGTTATAAATTGTTATGTTGTACATTGTAATGTTATTATCACTTGTGCCTTTGCTTATTCTTTTTAGAAATAAAATATATTTATTGAATGCTTGGTTTTACCACGTATTTGAAGAGACGTTAACTCATTTATCATTACTTCATAATACAAAAATACATAAAATGCTTATTTTGGTATGCTGTACACGTGTTTCAACACAATTTTCAAGGAGTATTCTCTCACCAAATCAAATGATATGGAAAGCTATAATCCACAAATAGTAAGTAAGAAGTACACATAACCAAAAATAATCGAAATATTGGGTGAAACGCTATACAAAGGACATCGATCGAGTGCAATACATGGATGTAGCCTCAGATTGTTTAAGGGGTTAGAATTTTGATAAAAATTGTACAATTTTTGGAGGACGCATGGTAAAATATTTATGTCAGACAAGTCTGACTACTGTTCTGTTTAATGCCATCTGGGACCTCTGGTCCACAAGCAGGGGAATCCAGTAAAAATTGCAAAAAACCTAAATAGTAGAACAGTCAATTTTTAGCTCACCTGACCCGAAGGGTCAGTGTGAGCTATTGCCATCACTTGGCGTCCGTCGTCCTGCGTCCGTCGTCTGTTAACTTTTCACATTTTCATCTTCTCCTCTGAAACCAAACTTTACAGGGATGGTGTACTAAAGGTCCTTTACAAAAATTGCTCATTTTGTTCCGATCCGACAAAAAACATTGCCGCCAGCGCGGAACTTAGGTTTAATATTGGACCCTATGAGAAATCACACGTTCGTCTTCTCCTCTGAAACCATTAAAGCAAATTCAACCAAACTTTACAGGAATGATCTACTAAAGGTCCTTAACAAAGATTGCTCATTTCCTTATGATCCGATAAAAAACTTGGTCGCCAGCACGGAACATAGTTTAACATTGGACCCTATGGATAAAATCACATTTTCATCTTCTCCTCTCAATCCACTGAAGGAAATTCAATAAAAATTTACAGGAATGATTTACTAAAGGTCCTAAACGAAGATTGCTCATTTCGTTCCAATTCGACAAAAAACATGGCCGCCAGCGCGGAACTTAAGTTTAATATTGGACCCTATCGGAAAAAAATCACATTTTCATCTTCTCCTCTGAAGCAAATTCAACTAAACTTTACAGGAAGGATTTACTAAAGGTCCTTAACACTTAACAAACATTGCTCATTTAGTTCCGATTCGACAAAAAACATTGCCTCCAGCGCGGAACTTAGGTTTAACATTGGACCCTATGGAAAAAATCACATTTTCATCTTCTACTCTAAAACCACTGAAGCAAATTCAACCAAACTTTACAGGAATGATGTATTAAAGGTCCTGAACAAAGATTGCTCATTTCATGCTGATCCGATAAAAAACATGGCCGCCAGCACGGATCATAGTTTTACATTGGACCGTATGGGAAAATCACATTTTCATCTTCTCCTCTGAAACCTCTGAAGCAAATTCAACTTAACTTTACAGGAAGGATTTACTGAAGGTCCTTAACGCCAACAAACATTGCTCATTTAGTTCCGATTCGACAAAAAACATTGCCTCCAGCGCGGAACTTAGGTTTAACATTGGACCCTATGGAAAAATCACATTTTCATCTTCTCCTCTAAAACCACTGAAGTAAATTCAACCAAACTTACAGGAATGATGTACTAAAGGTCGTTACCTCTTTGTCTTTTGTTTCATTAACATTTTTTTTCAAATGAGGTTATTTTCAAAGTGATACGACGGAGGCAATCAAAAATTTTTTAGCAATGAAATAAGTTTAAATTTTGAAAGGATAACTTTGAAGGAAAAAAACGTGGCTTTTGATAGTTTTGAATATTCATTTGGTGGCAAAGTATCAAATATCAAAAATATTTGTCAACCAGAATAAAATATCTGAAGTGATACTAGCCTCTTTGTTTATAGAAAGTGTTATTTGGGGATTTACTTTGGTGCCGTGTGGGCCTTCCCAGATGTAAAGCTGTATAAAAATTCTGTTGCGTTGATATGTTTTTCTCTACTTCTCTGATCTCCTTCAAATTTAAAATTCACATTTCGCAACAAGTTTGGAGACATTTTTTTCTCTCTTTTCGTAATACAAACTTCTGTATTTTACTTTACTCATGTATTTCAGAAAAAGAATATTGCAATTATATGTATTAATTATGAAATCTCGCATATCCTGTGAAATACATTTTCAATTGTTTAAAGGATTGGCAAGCTATGCTTTTAAATAATACAAATATTTAACGAAAAAAGAGAAATTCCATTATCATTTAGTCATTTCACTGACTTACGACTTGTCAAAGGCATTTGCTGTTGAGTTGATTCCGGCCAATGCCGCTATGGAAATGCCTGTAGCAAGTCAGGACCGTTGCGAATTATCTTTTTGTCTCAAAGACTTCGACTCTTGACCACTCTATTCGGTAATTTTGTTATCACCCCTATTCATTATCGAAATAAATGCTACTGCAGGTTTACATTTTGCAATTGAATTTTTGTTGTTTTGTTGTTTTGTTGTTTTTTTTTTTTTTGTTGTTGTTTTTTTTTTTTTTTTGTTGTTGTTGTTAGACAGTAGATCTTAAATTTACCTCACTTCATTAATCCCAAACTTACCGGATAACTTACTATCAACACTTGTATGTTTTTTAACCAAACTGTCAATTTGATTCACCGTAGAAAACAATTTTTTCTACCTTTGATTCTTTAGTTACCCGTCATTTACTATTTAGTGTTGCCTCAATATGAAACTAAGAGATTTCATCAGCTGCTCAACTACTCGGAGATCTTGAGGTTAACTGCATTATTAATTACTTAATTTTGTATTAAGCAAGTGTTTAAAAGTATTTGTTGGAATACATTTTTGACGACATCGGTTAAGAAAGTTATTTATGAGGTGGATGTGAGCGACATATTCATTCTATATGCTCAAATACCCTTTTTATCATTCCAATGTGGTCAAAAGCTGTATTTGATGCCAACTTTTACAGCGCCATAATATCTCGCAGTGGTTATGTAAATAAGAAGTTTTTTTTAAAGAAATTAACTCGTGGTTTTTATTTTACCAATGAAAATGGACGTAACAAAGTAGTCATATGATTGCAAATATGTGACTCGAAAATTGTCTGATTAGCAACTTACCTGCCTACTTACTATCGGTCCTTACCTCTCGTGATTATTCACTTCAAACTTTTACTTACCCATTATTCAGAAGTTCCTGCCTTTATATGTAATCCAACATGTCTATCTTGTCTACAACTATTACGAAAACAAAGTTTGAATTTTTTTTTTTCACATTAGACGTTGAATGTACAAGACATACTGAAATCGTATACAATACTCTCAGAATAAACACAATTCCAAAGATAATGGTTATAAAAATATGTACATCTGAGAAACATGTAACCCAATGCTGTTAAATATGATTCGACATGTACTTTCTCATGCCCCCTTCCTCTCTTGTCGAATTGACGATGGCTTTCGGACAATTATGTGACCAGAGTAACCAAGATTCAATACAGAACGTCTTTCTCTAGTAATTAATTTATAATACTTAGGAAAGTGCAAGACGATAAAAGTGAAGATTCAGAGCTCAATTTAATGAGACAATGAATGGTTAATTTCCTACAACACCGTTGTGCGTGGACACCTAATACTGACTTATATATGTTTGGATGTCAATGTTATTGATGCTGATTGAGATTTATGGACCAGGAAACACATTAGTTTATATTGATTCTTGAACTCAGTAAAATTACATTATGAAATCTATACAAGTTATTGGGCAAACACCTCTCATTCGTCTTGAGACATATTTGATTGAAATGAGACATGTAGGTGTCATCAAATATAACACTGTAGAGCTTAAATGAATGATTGTGTTAAAGGTGATATCATATTTTCATACACACTTAAAATAAAATATTATCATGTAGTGTTAAAAGAACACTTATCTATATGGTGACGAATGATCAAATTATATTTTATTGAACATTTTCAGATAGCATAATCAACTTCAATATTCAATATACCAAATATATCGATATGAAAAAAAAATCATTATAAAATATCTAATTGGCCAAAGTATATGCACTTTGTCTTCGTGTACAAAGCGTTGGAGAATATTTCATATGGATTCGCAAAAAATTGAAACCTTTTTTGAGCACGCGAATAATATCCTTAATATAAATATATGTAAAACATTGCATTCATTTCAGTCTGCTTTAAACATTTGAAACATTTAGAGGCAAATACTTCCGATGGTGGAATCTTGGTAAAGATTCTACTAAGTTGTAAAAACTATGTTCAAAAGTAGTTTTATTTTGATAAACACAATTTGAAGAAGTTATTTATCTGTTCTGCTAGAGCTTATTAGTAATATTTGATGTTTGAAAGGTTAAACCACTCCAGATGTAAAAAAAAATCACCACAATTGCAAGCGCGTGACAAGAGAATCTCAGACACCCAAGGGTTAGATGTTTAGTATTCTGCATTAGAGCAAACTCTATCCCTTTCTTTTCAATCAGATCGAAATTGTGCTCTCAGCACAAAAATGATCAGTTCTCTCAATCGAAAATACATTAGCGTCTATAAAATGGTATATGCCCGTTTCTTAAATAAAAGTGTCATTTATTTATTAATAAGTAGTGTTCTTATTGTATAGCATCTACAATTTCTATGCTAAGGTAACATTTAACGACAACTGAAATTGACATAAATAAAGTTTCAAGGTTCTTCTTCATCAAATGCCTGGTCATTACAAAGTTTCAATATCACTAAAAAGAATGGAAATCCAGATGTCCCGATTTCCTATCGTAATTAAAGTTTTTCTCTGGTCTTTTATTTGTGTTTTTCTAACGCACTGCGTTTTTGAATTGCGACATGTGATGGTAGCATTTGATTGTAGTTTTCAGCCATTGTAGGTGTTTTCAGTTATCTTTTGTTTATAACTATTGATTGACACAGACAAACCAAATTATGCTCACTTAACGAAAAATTATTTTTACTACATGTACATATCATTTTAATATATTTCATGGCATTTTGAGCTAAAAGAAAACAAACACAAAAACAAAACAAAACCAGACATCAAAAATAAAGTGTTTGGTTCACTGACCTACCAATAAACGATGGTCTTTTAATTTTGGATCCAGTATAACATATGTAGCTATTAACAAGAGGCACATATTCTCTTAGAGTTGTTTCCTGTTAACAAGGTGAAAGTGATGATCTTTTTTCATTAGCATTTGTAGATATAACATATATATCCTGAGTTTAGTGGTCAAAGGCATCTACGACATACTATTCTTCAGAAGACAAAAATGCCAGTACTTTCAAGTGGAACTCTTTCATGTGTCTTGAACGGTTAAGAATTTATTCCGCTGCATATTTGCATCTATTCTATGCATCATTGTCCGAATGTGTCGCAAAGATATTTTAAGACAATTGTCCGACAAGTTGGTAGAAAAAATAATCAGACAAAAGGCAGAAAGTTCTTTCCGACTTACTCTGGAAATACTAGAAGTACATGGGAATTGCAAGGTGTCATAGTTGCTGAAATTGTACATAAATGAAATCACTTAAGCATGAAATAAGGTCAAGGTAACATAAAGATATCCGAATGACAAGCATCCATCTCGATGTAGCAAAAGGTTTAAATCAATAGACAAGTTGAAGACCGACTAGTATCAACTTTTATCCACACTGGATATACTTAAAAGGTCACAGAGGTTTCAGAAACTTTTACGACGTCACCGAAAAGTTATATATCTGTATTTAAAGACACAACACATAAAAACATAACTTATACATACAGTTAACCCCAGTCACACTGTCACGTTTTAAGAGCTACGTTTCATATGGCTATATTTCATGTTATTTTTGTCATCTTTTTACAGTACCTACGTTTTACCAGGTTAAAGCGACTGTTTAGTACGTTTTCCGACGTTTTACGTGGTTTTTGCTACAGATTATATGATTTCAAGTATCCAGGTTTCACTGCGTTGTGGTACGTTTGGCCACGTATAAACAACGTGCAAGTAAATTAATAGTTTTCGCTCCGTTTAAATTACTCTCCTCTGTGGTTATGTTGGTTTTAGTACACTATAGAACGGAGTACTACATTTATGCGGTGTATCACTAGATACTAGGCAGTTATTATTACCATTCACAAATTTTAACGGTAATTATCTTTATACTGGTATGCCAGATTATTCTTATTATAAATATTATTATTATTGGACGAAGTAAGCTATCAATTTTTATTGACTTGTCAAAGTATAATGAAACTACAAAAAATACCCAATTTTTTTACAAAACGGTAAATTTCGTTATACGTGTTTCAAGGGGTAACCTCTCATCAGCAGCATTAAAATCAAACAATACTAGAACCCATAAGTAGTCAGAAAGAAGTACTTATTACCAAAAATATCGAAATAGGAGGCCAAATTCACAACCCCAATACCAACTTTCAATTTCCTTCGGTTTAATCGTTGTATTTTATGAGATAAATGAGATCATACATTCGAGCAAAATTAAAGATCGTATTTCTTGAACTTGAGTGTATGCTTTTTATTCTTTCAAGAACTCTTCATACGGATTTAAAAGGTTGAAAATTGTAGATTCTCAGAATCAGTAGGATGTATTAGTCATAAAATATAGGAGCTAACCATCCCCAGAAATTACCTTTTCCAGTAAGGATTGTCTTTTACACAATTAATTATCGAATTATTTCAGGTGACTTACAGGTTAAATTTATCTAGAGACGAATCATCAAGAAAAATTATGTCTTGTTATAAATGCATGATTGACATCTCTTGTATATATACCACATTTTAATGAATATCTATATACAGTAAAGACAAGAAAATAACAGAAATGAAAAAAAAATCACAGTAGAATACCGAGGAAGAAAGCACAAGATTACATGCATCAATCCTGTTTTATCAAATCTATCGAAATAAAATAAATGAAAAAAACGGTGTGCTATAACAAAACATAAAAATAATTTACGTCTGTATTTTAAGAAAATCATGAAGATCCCTTGAGGGTTGTGGCTTGTGATTGTTATTTGCATCCATTGAAGGTGTTTATTGTTATCTTAACTTTATAACGCGTACGTCCTCGATAAAATAAACGAGAGAAGCCATTGAAGGTGTTTATTGTTATCTTGACTTCATAACGCGTACGTCCTTGAAAAAAAACCGAGAGAAACATACCTGCCAACTTTTAAAAATGCTCATGGGGGTTTTGACGCGTGCAACATCTCCAGGCATACATGTATATGAAATAAAAGATTATTCTTTACCAAACCTTCCGGGACGTTTTGAGTTGATTTTTCTTCCATAGTGCGAAAGTGTTTTACCAGCAGACTAGGCTCCTTGAAATAGCCGGCAGTTTCGCGGCGAGCACCCCTTGAGCCATCTTTCAAAATTACGAATTCTCATTTTCTCTCCTTTCAAGATTTGGTCATTGAGTTAGTAGTCTACCTGTATTGGATTTTATTCGTATGTCTATTATACTATAGGGAAACAGGTCAGATAAAGGGGAGGTTTGGGTACCCATAAACCCGTTTAACCCTACCGCTGGCCTTTGCTAGTGTCGGTACCAAGTCCGGCTATCCCGAGTTCCTATCGTTGTTTACGTTTGTCATTTGTCTTGTTTGTGTTATTCCTGTGTAGTTCCATGGCAGATTGTGGCATGTAACTGTGATTTTCAGCCCTTGTAGATGTTTCCTTTTATTCCCTTTGTTACATGTACCATAAAACCAATAAAAGGGGTCAAGTCCACTTTATGTTGTTTTTGTAACATCTTCAGGACAATACAGTCACCATGCAACAAACTAATGACTGTTTTGATAAGTAAGAAAGAAATAATTGCTCTCTGAAAATTTCATCAAAGTTGATGCTCTCATGTGGGGAACCCCCACAAATAGGGAATGTTTGCAGGTATAGAGAAAATAGCATATGTACCTACTTTTATTTTTTGTTTGTAGTATAAATACATTGTGTAAAAAAACGAAGTTTGAAACTTTGAGGTTATTTGTTGACAACTTAGGCCGTCCTAAATTAATTCTACATTTAACGTCAGCCTAGAAAGACAAAACCTACGATGGAAGGAGGAAAATACAAAAAACAAACACTTCAAACACGCTTTCACTTATTATTAGTGTCATGTTAATTTGATCAAATTTGTGAATATTGTGGTTGAAAGAATGAAACAAAACATTCTCTGAGTCTACTTCACATGGAATGGGATACAAAACTTAATAATAATGCCTGAACTTAAAGACAAGTCAATAAGTATCAAATTTGGAGTTAAAACCTAGAAACGGGACTGCATTTGTTTGTTTTTTATTTTTGGAAATTTTAAGAAATCTGCGAGTGCGGTTGACGTTAAACGTATAATTATTTTAGGATGGCCTCATTTTGTTTTAAGGAAAAATGTTTGAGATATAAATTGAATTTGGTGTTAGCAAAACTGCAAAATTAGACATTAGTGACAACCCACAATTTGACGCATGCACATAGTGATTGGCCGGAATTTCTGGCCATGCTTCAAAAGATAAATAGTTGCTCTTGGAAATATAAATCATCCTGATACCCTATGTTGTGTATTATTTGCAAATTTAAAATGGCACAAGTTTTCATGCAAAATTCATACAAAGATTTAGTTTTACCGTTTTATACATCTTTTATACTAATATAGAATTTACAGGATTTGAATGTTTTTTTTATACTAATTTGAATTAAACATTTCCTTACTAATGTTTATGATCTTTTTCCATGTTGATTCTGGCAAAAATGAGAATAATCTGAAAAGGAAAATTTCTTGGAAGACAAAGATGGGTTATAGAGGAGGAGGGGAGGGAAAATAAGAAGGAGAAGGCTGTAGCTGTGGAAGAAGCTGCACAGGATGTACGAAAACGGGCAATAGTAACCATGACACCTACAAAGGGTAAGTAGACGTGAAATATGAAAAGAGCTGTAAACTAAAATGTTAAATGGTGAAAAACAATGGAAAGCTGAAATTCATATACTGATTCGGTTTGAATTATCGGGTACATGTAGAATAAATGTTAAATTCCATTAATTCGATTAAATGTGAACACATATACAATACGCATACAACAAATTTTCCACAGGAAATCTAGATGAAAAAAGTTCCAATTGTTCTGTAAAGTTCCAACATTTTGACGTAGAATAAGACGGAGACGATAAAAAGTCATATATCTCGAGTATTGACAAATCTGGGATAATTTACTATAGCGTTCTTGATTATCACATGCACGTATACTTTCCTGATTGCTCATTTTTCTACACATAAAACACAACCATAAAAGCTTAGTATATAACAGTTCATGGCATCAGATCAGTGTTACATGACTTATGAGTAGTAGTTTTGTCAAAATATGTAGCATCGTAATTAGTTGCTCCAGATTCATTCAGTTGAAAAGTAATTACCCCAAATGAAGGGGTGTCAATTTCGAAAACGTCCGCCCTACATTATTTATTTATTTATTATTATTTTTTATTATTATTTCAAATTGACAGGGGACTTATCTATTCTTGATTTTCATGCGAATTTGTCGGAATGGAATATATAAATAACCCAGAATACGAGACAGGAATTGCAAATATAACTTTCTTACCATGTAAAGCAGGTGTGCAGTATGCTTGCTTTTCTTATTGATAATATATCTGTAACATTTGGTTGTACTTTTTACCAAAAGCAAGTTTGGCATCTAAAGACATAAAATTATACTCCTCTACTCACAGATTTTTGTATTCCTACCAGACTGCATTTTATTTGAGATTCGTGCAAGATCATACAAAAAAATGCTTGTTCCTTCAATCACACTTATAGATACATTGATGATGTTCTTTCCATTAATAATGCATATTTTGCTAAATGGACCCCATCAATATATAATGAAGAAGATTTTTTTTTTTTTTTTTTTTTTTTTTTTTTTAGACTGACATCTCAGACATCTCAAATTTGACGAAAATATGAAAAAGAAAGGAAATGGGGTAAATGTCAAGGAGACAACACCCCATTTCCAGGTTAAAACGACCCAAAACAAAGCATCTAGGGGTCACCGTACGGTCTTCAACACAGTGAGGAACCTCACACCATATAGCAAGCCCTAAATGGTCATCTCAGTACTAAAATCTGCGATAAAGATGGCAATGAAACACTTGATTTCAAAATTATCTATTTTCCTAACATGGACAGTAATATTCAAACCTTTCCTGCTTACTTTTATTTTCAAAAATAAAATATAGTTACATGGTTTACATTATATCCAACACAGAGCGGAGCAAAAATTACATCCCGTCCTATGTAATCGAATGACATTTCCTTTTTCAAATATACTTTATAATGTAAATTATTTCGGTAATTAGTTTCATATATTAATGCAAGCTAGTGTGGTAGAGTGATTTATTTCTATATTTTAATAATTTACAGTAAATATGAAATAAATGTATGTTTGTATAATTAAATAAATATAACTACTTGATTTTAACATGTTTGTATTCTTTTATTTAATACATAGATTAATTCTATGCTTCACTAGTTACTTGAACATTGCCTAATTATTTATGGTTCATTGAATATATCATATTCATTAGTTTTCCATTTGTATCTCGCTGGATTTTACCAATCTCTTTATGGTAAAAGGCCTATATTCTTACTTTCATTGGTTTAGCTAGGCTCAATCTCAGTTTGACTTTTAGGTGGGAAAATTTCTTTGTTCTTGGGCCACTCTTGAAAAATTCTATTTGGTGTCAAGACACAATTGATGTTGTCAGCCATTACATATTCTTGGAACATCTGATTCTTTATCTTAAGGTTACTTTTCAATTTTACTAATATTTACCATTCCTGCATGTTTACTTACATTGGTATGAATGTTTTGAATGTTTATTTGTATATTTTGTATGAAACTTCAGGGTCAGAATGAATGGATTATGGAGTAATAGACATGACTTTAATTTAAAATATTAAACAGTAAATAACACAGATAGGTTATTATTCAGCTTTTAATAAAGATTTCAGCTTATATTTATGCTAAAATCCACATTTTAATAGCATCAAACAATTAAACATACATGAGACTGTAAATGTACATGATGATACATGATATAGTTAAATATCTATGAAAATATCATAAATAATATTGTTTTATATCAGAATAACTTTATCGCTAATCTTGAAAAG
>MJUU01061538.1:48710-76882 GCA_002080025.1 Modiolus philippinarum | reverse complement strand
ACCATAAATATAAAAGATAGGGCACTCTTTCTCTATTTTATATTATGGATTTATTTATATTATACCGGTGTCTGCAATACTAAAACGTCATATAATTGAACCATTAATATAAAGGAAGGGGCAGTTTTTCTATATTTATATTATACCGGTGTCTGCAATACTTAAACGTCCTATGATTTAACCATAGATATAATAAGTTAATCTGATTAGACTTTTATTGTTCTACTATATTGAACAGGTTGATATAGCATTGAATGAAGTTGATTAAATAAAGGTTTGCGTTCCTAAACAATAAATGTTTTTGTGACAAAAAAATTTAATCTGATAATATTTTTATTTTCTTCTTGTAAAATCGGCGGTTGTAAAAAAGGTATATTTCGAGTTGAAAAAAAAATAAATAAACAACGGTGTTTTGCAAAAAAACTGGTAAACCTATCTATAAAATGCGGAATTTAAATGAAACGAGTAAACGCACGCTACACGATACACGCAATGAACGTTACACGTTACACGATACACGATACACGATGAGCGCACACGATTTACACGATGAACGCAAACGATCTACACGATGAACGCACACGATTCACACGATGAGCGCTATTTTGGGAATGTTGAACGTTTCCATCGCTGTATGCATAACAATTCAGTATTTATTTATGGACTTTTGTGAAAGTAAAACAAAGGTACATCAGTTGATTAAATACATGTTGATCAATTTTAAAATATCATGATATGACTACCCGTATGACAGTGGTATTTACCGTTGTCGCTATCCAGGTCACCCGGCCAGGTCAACACTCTTGTCTCATTAGAAGCCACCATACATTTATATAGTATTAATAAATTGGCATTTCCATAATAGCCCTATGTGTTCGAGGTCTGTTATAATATATTAAAAACAAGCTAATCAATTCATTTTATATGATCTACGCTGATTTATTTTTTATATTCCCTTACAAATTTAGGTGTATACTCCAAAAAAGTAATTAAAACAATGAAAGGATATGGAGTAAATGTACATGAGACAAAGTCTTCACAGCTAAAAACAATGAAAAGATATCAAGAAAATGTACATGAGACAAATCTCTACAACTACATTGTAGAACTTATAAATGGAACAACGTTTTTATTGTTGTTCTTCATCTTGAAGTCACCATGAGGCCTTCAACAATAAGCTTTGTTCATACCTCATACTCTTCCGGAGCACCTGATGATACCTCAGTTTTTATAGGGGTTCACACTGCTAGTGCTTTAGTTTTGTGGCGTTTTTGTTCATTTTTGTATGTTTGTTATGTCTTTGTCATGCTGTCTCAATTCGTGTTGCTGTGAATTGCCGTGATTTTGGATTTATGATTTTTAAAATTTCCCCTTTCCTCGTTCTTGCTTCGCTATTCGTTTGTCGATGTATACTAGGATACTGACAATGTCAGAAAGGGCCCCGCCCCCTTATGTGTCCGAAAAAAAAATGTTTGCGAAATTTCATGGCAATGGGATATTCAGCAAAAACAAAAGGGAGCTTCCTTTTGTCAAGACCAACCTTGTGTATCAAAATCATATAAATCTATGAGGGTGATCTTAATTTATTGTACGACATAGAGCTAATTCTCAAAATATGTATTTTTTCAAAAAAATCATTTTCCGATTTTCCCCAAAACAAAAAGGATCTTCCTTAACTCAAATTAACTTTAAGAAAAAAAAACATAAAATCCCGGAAGGCAATCCTTAGTTATCGTACAACATAGAGCTAATTCTCAAAATATGCACTTTTCATATAAAAATAAGTTTTTTCCCAAAGAATGATTTTCCGATTTTCCTCAAAAACAAAAGGGAGCTTCCTTTAGTCAAATTCAACTTTGAGAAAAAAAAATCATTAAAATCCCCAAAGGCAGTCTTAAGTTATCGTATGACATAGAGCTAATTCTCGAAATATATACTTTCTCATATAAAAATGAAGTTTCTCGAGTTATCATACGACAAGAAAACGTTGACAGACAGACAGACGGACAGGCTGATTGCAATAGGGTGCCACCATTTCATGGCGGGGCCCTAATATACAAAAAATCCAAAGTAGCTAAAAGCCACTGTTCTTACATTTGGAAATTTGCATCACTTAATAGGTAACAAAGTTTAATTATATATACACACAATTAGATATAGCAAAAAGAGGGAACAACCCTGTCTAAGGTTTTGATCAATTTAGAGATGGGGTGATACAGATGTTGATTAAAAAAATCTAATCTATGAAATGTATGTTCGAATGAGAGTAAATGGGGATAATACTTATGGAAAAAAGGGGGCTGTTCCCTGATCAATATTTCTTGCTTTGTTGAATACCTTTTCCCCATCCATCCATCTCATAACCGAACAGATGATGGATTTCCTCTTTCAAATTGTTTGCAAAGATAAATAACAAAATACCGAGATTATTGTAAATTAAGGTTCTGCATATGCGCATTTCGACATCTTATGTCTCATCAGTGCAGATGAAATCAAAATATTTGGAAATCCATGAAACGAAATATGTTCAGAAACTGATAGAGTACAATTTACCAATATGATCTAAATAGCAAAGCAAACATCAGCTAAGGACAGAGCTATGCAAGAGGGAGATACTTCTTCAGTTTTAACATTTTTTTTTAATTTAGATATTGGAAATTTTCAAATAAAATTGGTTTTAGGGCAAGCACCGAAGTACTGGTTACTGGGTTGGTGAATACCCTCAGGGACTAACTGTCCACCAGTAGTGGCATCGGCCCAGTGGTAACAAATACCAAAATACCGAGATAACTGTGAATTTAGGTTCTGCATATGCGCATTTCGACAATTGTTCCCTTTTAAGGCATGTGTTCTTTTATCAGAGAAAACACCGTATGAAGGTTGGCCTCTATATAGTAAATTGCTATTGTCACAGAATGTCACGACGCTTTAATCGTGTAGAACACTTTTCATTTTAACATTCAAAGACTGAATTTTCAAGTTTAGTCCATATTCCTTTCTCGGTAGTGCTGATGAGAACATAATTTTGGCATTTGGAAATCTAGTTTCAGATACCGACACTAACTCCTTTGTTCTCTTTACAACTACACTATTGTCGGTTGATTCGATATCATTTCCTCCAATATGATAGACTACAATATCGAGCTCACTGTTTTTAACGAAATCTATATTGCTTCATTCACTTGGAATTTTATAACCTTCCTAAAGTTAAACTTTCAAGCAACGAATTTAGTCCTAAGATATCTGGTTTTTGAGCTTCCTATAAACAAGACTTGCTTCCTTTGTTTCGATTTTGAATTGGAAGTATATGTTGGTACAATGATTTTGTTTTGATTTTTTTTATTATTGCTTTCGGGTTGGTTGGAGCTCGATTTATCTTCACTATGTGGTATTCTAGTTGTTTTCCCTTTACGTGAATGACTAGATTGTAATTTTGTTGCATTTGGATTCTGACTGAAATGTTTGATTAGAGTTATATTAAATATTTCCTTATTGAATAACAAAGCCTATACGTCCTCAGTTGCGTATTTTCGTGTTTCAGTTCCTTCTTAATATAATTCTTTAAAGTTTGAAACTAATGCATCATGAAAATACTTGTATTCCTTTTTATTTGTATCCAATAATGTTAACAAAGACCAGCCATTGTCTTCCCAATATCTTTGCATTCCTCAACATGACAGTTTAAGGCTATATTAAACCACCACTTAAATTGTTAAATCTGTTATGACCCTCTATTTCTAACAAAATAGTGAAATATTTTGACAACATTTGTTTTTATCACTCTCCAACCATCCATCTTTGTGATGACATTAATTTAGAAAGAAGACTTGAGTTTAATTGTTGTAAGAAGATTAGGTAGTAGAAAAAAAGTGTTTGGAAATATGAAACCATGTATGTGACAGTTTTTATAACCTTTCTATTCACATTTTTTTTTAGATAAAATGCAAGTTTTAGAATATTATAATAATTAGTTACTGCTCAGTTTGTCATTTATCAAAATCATCAATATTGGAACATATCTTTCAAATAAATTCATTTAAACTGTAAAAACCTATGCACTTGATTACTCTGGTATAAGACTAGTACGTCAATTGTTCGAAAAACAATTAATAGATCTTTCTCGGTAGTTGCATCATAATATTCTCATATAAATAAAAATGTTTTGGAGGTCCTTATGAACGTTTCGTTACACCATAACTATGATGAACCGTTCACGAGCTATGCCCCTTGAAAATTTTGTCATATCTTTTAAGTGCATTTTTCTCGAAAACGGTAGGAGAAAGAAACCTGGAACCTTTCCGATTCATCTTCTGTGATATGTGTTACATATAAACTGCCAATGTCAAAGCTCGTTGGTCACTTTGCACTATCTCAAATATAAAAAATGGATAACAGGAAACACCTATAATGGCTGAAAATTATAATAACATGCCACAATCTGCTATGGAACTACACATGAAGAACACGAATAAGACAAGAGACAAACGTAGACAACGATTAGAACTCGGGACAGCCGGACTTGGTGCCGGCACTAGCAAAAGCCAGAGGTAGGGTTAAACCGGTTTATGGGTACCCAAACCTCCCCTTTATCTCTCCCGTTTCCCCATAGTATAATAAACATACGAATAAAACCAAATACACGTAGACTACTTACTTCATGACCACAACCTTGAAAGGAAAGAAAAAAACATAAAGTAATTTTGAAGGATGGGTCAAGGGGTGCTCGCCGCTAAACTGCCGACTGGCTAGCTCGGGGAGCCTAGTCTGCTGGTAGAACACTGTCGCACTACGGAAGAAAAATCAAACTCAAAACTCCCCGAAGGGTTGGATCAAGAATCATCATAAGTTTCAGTAGACATCGGCAGTATCAGTGAGAGGCCAGCGTGTGTGCAAAATTTTCAGGTCATTAGGTCTCAAAGCTAATTTAACGGATGCGAGCAGAATATCTTGTCGATATCCCCTATTACGTAAAGAATGTAAGTTACGTCCTAGCTTTTCTGGACTTTTAATCAATATCTGGCATTTTCTAACAACATTTCCGTAAAAACAACTATTAGAAATGCCCTTAGTAATAAGCTGTTTACAAGTAACGCCATATTTAGACATCAAATGTTCATATCTATTGTAAAACGTCTTAAATGTATTCAACAACTTAGGAAATCTGTAAACCTGTTGTGAAAGTTTGGCTGTGATAGTAAGGTTATGTTCATTAAAATCGTCAAGAGTAGAACAAACTCGTGCAAATCGTGAGAAATATACACCCCGTAGGATGGAGCTAGAGGGATGTCGCCGTCAAGAAAAGGGAAATGAGTGATTGTGAAATCAAAATCATCCCGTTTATCATATATTTTAGTTTTTATTTTGCCGGAGTCAATAATGATAGTTAGATCCAGATAAGGGCAGTATTTAGAATCATTGTTAGCTACACTGTATATTTAATTTTAGTTGTTGCGGGTAAATAATGTCTACATAATCTAAAAACTGGGGATTATCAATAGTGAGGATATCTTCAATATACCTGCTGTTATCATTGAAAATAGAAATAAATTTATCATTGTTTGGTATATTTCCATTTTGAAGTTTTTTCATCTCGTTCGTAACAGAAAAGAAAAAAAATCTGCAATTAGAGATGCACAATTTTAATATTAGAGAATGATCCTTGCTTTTTGTTAGAGCAAATGAACTGCGGACCAGAAAATTTGAAAGACCATTTAATAAGTTGTCTCAATTTGGATTTCATCAATTCATGTGGAAGGGTAGTATAAAGTGTAGAAACATCATAACTCTCGACTGATGACTGATGAGACTGGTCTTTGAATTGATTGTAGTTTATCTAAAACTTCAATAGAATTTTTTACACTCCAAAAGAAATTTACACCAGAGTTTTGATAAGTCTTTTCACAGTATTTAATAACCAACTCCTTTATACAAGTAAGTGAACTAGTTAGATGGATGGATAAACCTTGTTATTGGATTAATTCTGAAACCGTTACAGATAGCTGATAAAATATGTGGAGAAAATGTGTGTCTTGTAATCTACATTTGCTACATAGGGTCCAAAATTATTATACTAACCGTTTTAGGCCTATGGACCAAAAACCGATCTTTGATGTCCGATTTTTGGTTTTTGCTTTAAGCTCAAATACCTTTGAAAATACAAAAAATGTTCAGGAACACGTGACCTTCATAATGGGGTCAAGGTCATACGTCAAGTTCACAGCCCTTTACACATCAATCAATGTGCGTATCAAGCTTAGGATATTCGTCATAACAACGAATCAATAATGAGAACATTATGACGCAACTTCCGGGAAAAAACTATCAATTATTCTTCGATCAATTGACATACTGGTTTATTTTTTTCACAGAAAGCTCAATATAGGTGTTAAAAGCTTCTGTCATTTTTTATTTCGACTTCAACAAGTATGCATTTTTCCTTTTTCATCAACCATTAAATAATGTTTGAACAACGATTTTTTATAATGTCTTTCTTTTTTGATAATCTGTGTTACTAATCGTCTTCTGACCATTAAACTGTTAGTAAAAAAGTACGTTGTAACAATAATTTTAAAGATTACTAGGCTATTTCAGGCATTGTATGTTTTAAACAATGCACCATAAATTTAATGTTATCTCAAATTTTCAGTAATTACATGTAATCACTAAATGCATCTACTTACTGTAACATATATTCTAAAATAAACAATGATCGAAGATTAGGAGTTTTGATAACTATAGAGAACAGAACTTTTCTAAACAAGCCAAACTGCACCTTAAATATTTTTGAATTATAGAAATTTCAAAAATTTGCATAAATCGCCTTTTTTCATGAATTTACAACATATCATATTTTCGAATATATAGAAAGATGAGAGGTTACTCCTTATACACGTGTAAAGCATAGCGAAATTTACTGTTTTTATGCAACCTCGGTATTTTTGTATTTCTTAGCTTTGAGAATTATTATTAAATTGCAATAAAATAAATATAACATAATACATTTTCAACATCAAATACAATTTAAAAATTGTCTAAAAGGTCATCTATATGTACAAAAGTGCACAGTAATATTGCCCAAAGATCAAATACTTAACTTAAGTATTTAAAGTTTGTCTCTATTACCGGATCATTGGTCAGAAAAAAAACAATATCAAGCATTTTTATTTATCACATAATTTCTTGTTTCTATATGCAGATGGTAGGTAATCCACCTTCCAAAAACAGTCGAATAAAACAGTACAATCAATCACTAGTAAGTTATGTCTGGATCATCGAGATCCGTAACCATTTCACTGACATCTTTTTTGCTTGGAGTAGTGGATAATTGTTCTTCGATATCATGTGCGTTTGAATGTAAATTATCAACACGTTGATTCGTATCGGACATATCCTTGGTCTCATGTTCAGAATTAGAATCCGGTCGTGTATGTGATCTCACATTATCAGAAATTGCAACAGAAGCGACAGAGTCTTTTCTCTTATTATCGGCACTATTTAGATTTAAGTTCTGACTTTCAGTTGTCCCCTCTTGTAGGACATGGACATTTTCCGTGTCATAATCTTCCTCTTTTACTTCTTTGTTTTCAGACTGGATAGTTTTCTCGTCCTTCATTATCTGTTCATCAGACTGTTTGCTCTTTTTCCTATCTTTTTGTTTTTTTCCACGCCGTCGCTTAGAATCCTTTTCCTCAATATTTTCCTCATTGTGTTCTTCGACTTTGATAATCTCTACTTTGTCCTCCACGGCCTTGACATGAACATGTATTGTGTCTCCCTCTTGTCGAAGTCTTCTTATCTCGTAAATTATAATTATGATGCACACAAACTAAAATAAACAGTAGATTCCCATAAGTTGATATTGTTCATTATTAGAAAAACAATAAAAACTTGAAAAATATAACATAAATACGTACGTTTCGAAAAATATGGCATAAATCTGTAGTATCGAAAAAAAGGCATAAACGTGTAAGGTTCGAAAATTTATTACATAAGTCTGTTATTTCTTTATTTTCGGTGAAATTTGGACAAACGGGCACAATATTCACATGACGAAGGAAAGTATCATTCTTTTAACTAGGTTCATCAGTAATGTGTACATCATGATGTATTTAGTCAGTTAATGTTCTTTAAATGTGTAATAAACAACATTCTCTAATGATATGTTAACCCGTTAGATAAATTTTCTTTATTCAACGTATGTTGAAAAAGGCCCGTGCTATTTCCCGCCAAATCTTTTTGGAAAACAATTCTCGGTGTTTATCATTGATCATTAGAGAAAAAGATTACACCACTTTATCCCGAGAATTACCATATTTTATCCACTCTCGATAGTTAAATTTAAAAATTTTAAAATGCTCGGCAAGCCTCGCAATTGAAATTTTAAAATTTAACTATCTTTAGTGGATAAAATATGGTAATGAATGGGATCTTGTGGTGTAATCTATATTTTACTAGATTTAATATCATTTTACATTTTGAAACTTATATTTGAAAACGGAATTGTTAATCTGATACCTTTTTCTCACTACGTATACATAATTCAACATGAATTATGAAATATTTGATTGGTTACGCTTGTGAATGAGGGTAATAACTAAAATACGAAACAGAATTGTCAAGAGCCGAAGACAAAGCAGTTGCAAAACCACCGGAATAATTGTCAATCCCAATGGCCCTAAATAGGTATAGGAATTTTGGCTTGTTTTAACCGATTTTATGGCGAGCCTTGTGATTGAATCTTGAATGAATTAGTAGTTATAGACATATATAGTGTCTATATTATGCAAAAATGTTCATATCTGTAAAAAGGATTACCGATGATCATATACTCTGATAATCAAACATTTTCTTTTTAAATACGCCGCGTGCGAGTTACTTAACTTTGATTCATCTTATCCTTGTTTAAGGGAGTACGAGTCTCAGAAATTTTGTACTTAGAATTAAAATTGTGACCTTTTGTTTTGAAGAGCACTACTAATGGAACAACTTGAGCAAAAATTTTTGATCCATGTAGGAATTTTTGAGATATAAGACGTCAAACTTTTGGCGGGAAACAGATCTCTCTAGAGTTTTCCTTCAATTTGCATAAGATGTTTATAGGCCTTTAAATATAGGAAATTATAATTGGAAGTTGATTAAATTTTATACACAGTCAATTTTATGTGTTTTAAAGTGACTTATGACCAAGAAAATGTGATCCATGTGCAAAAAATTTTAGCACTGTTTGAATGGATAAAACCCGAGGATACAGAATGCTTCTGAAATCTCAGGCTCGTACTCCCTTAAATGAATGGGAATCTTGTATAATTGCATTATAATTGCTGCTTCAAACTTCTTTAAACCAAAATTTTAACTTTTGTCCAGATAAAATTTAATTGTCTTTCCCTGCGCCTGTCTCAGCCTGCAGAGCACTTCCGCAAAAGCAATATCCGGTTGCCCCGAACTTATCAAGGCTGGAGTTATCAAGGAAGTTCTCCCAACGTTTAACAAGCAATACCCTTTTTATCCCTCTTTATCCATTTCGCAAGAATTAGGTAAAGAATCTATAATATTTACTGTTTTCCATTTTGTAAACAAATTACCGTCACCCCGATACACAAAAATATAAACGAGACGTTCGAAAAACTACGGAAAATAGGTCGCTGATAACTTCAGCAGAGCCACCATTTTGTTTACATTGTTACGTCATGAAAAAGCCTAGGAAATGGAAGATAAATTTAAACAATAGAGAGGTTTTCTAATGAAAACCCGACTTTATTTTGATTTGCTAACATGGTTCGATCAAAACATTTAATAATGTTAGCCGACAAAAAATATTGTGTATTCATAAAATAACTACAAAACATTTCTCATTTTGTAAAAAGAAAGGGAATGAACCTCATATCCCGCGCAACCTTCGGAGAATTTGACATAAAACCTAATAAACTATTGTAATGAAAGAAGAAATAAAAGACAATAAACAAGTAATCTGAATTTTGAAAGCTGGAATATTGTAAAATATCATCCCGCTCGCCAGAATATGAAGCTTGGGGCTTGTTTGCTGCGCTCACTCGCCCCTGTGCTTCATATTCTGGCTCACGGGATGATATTTTACGATATACTGATGTTAAAGTCCAGATAACATATACTTATCATCCTTTCGTGGTTGCTGATGAAAAAATACGAACATTTTTTTTTTATTATCGCGACATAACGCATCAAAATTACCATATCATGCTGATATAAAAAGTTCGTATCAAAACAGTATGTTGTATATTCCATATTTATGGAGTATGCTACATTTTGTACATTTACCTCGATAATGACTGAAATGGCCATGAAAACGAATGCCGGAATGCTGTATGCAAGTATTTTGTCTTGTATGGCATCATCACAATGCTGCAATACACCATAAAATACACTTTAATAATGTGCTAATTGTAACAATAACAATGTCTAAAATATAAACGCGTCTCAAATGACTCCGCTATACTGTTGAAATAGGAAGAGATAGAATTTTCAAATGCAAATGCAATATGTATGAAATATTTAAAAACACTATTAAATTTAACATTATAGTTCTCTTTCTATCAAAAAAAAATCAACCCAATGTTCTGGCTATCAGTATATATATAATCTCCACATATACCGCTTTTATACCGTTTAAATTTTATCTGCACTGAAAAGACTTAAGTTTTCGAAATGCGCATATTCAGAATCAAAATTGACAGTAACTTCGGTATTTAGTTATTTTTTACCACTGGGTCGATGCCTCTGCTGGTGGACTGTTAGTCCCCGAGGGTATTCACTAGCTCAGTGGTCAGTACTTCGGTGCTGTCCAAACGTTTAGATTTTATCTGCACTGAAGAGACATAGGTAACTTCGGTATTTAGTTATTTTATTTACAACGATGTGTTACATGAGTTCCTTATGGTCTCTGATATGTTGTATAATCTTTTTTCTTGATATGTTGTATTATCTTTTGTTCTTTGCCCAACTTTTTATGTTTGATAACATTTCGACATCCATGGCCAAAAGAATCATTGATTTAAGGTTGTTCGATATCTGGCAATAGAATTATATTGGATTGATAGGGCCGATTGAACTCGAAGGTACGACTGTTTGCTCATTATTGAAGACTTATGGTACATGTAGAGTGAATAGTAAGAACAAAATCGTTGTTCTGTTTGCTAACCCTTAGCATATAATTGCAGGGATTGTCTTGTGTACATATACATACACTAGTGAGATACCCTAAATCTATTCTATCTAATATTACAGTTAAGGTCCGTTAATTTTTTTCATGAGAGATTGACGAAAGGTAGACATGCATACGTCTTTCGTCGGGCTACTTGATGACAAATATTTGTAGGCAGACATTGCCCGGTTTTACTTTTTTCCTCATTGACTGCTCCCGACATGCGTTGCTTCGATGACATATTTTAGCTGCAATCGATGTTGTTCAACATTTTTATTCTCTTCTTGTAACCCTGGTGCTTTCAGCTGGATAACCTTGAGCATCGCCCAAGTTGGCACTCCATGGCGGGTGGGGAGCAAGGGAGTGACCTTGATATAATTTTTGTCAAGAATACCGCTTATGTGCACGCTAGGGGCCTTCTTGATCTCGCTTGAGGGGGTGAATATTGTTCACCTCTTGTTGAAGAACCTCAGGCGACATCAAGATGTAGACAGGAATAAAAGCCCTCTCCTTGATAGACTGGAGTATCTATGTATCGTGTGCATTTTTGTCACATGTACAATCACTATATATCCTTTTATTTCTCCTATATAATTCAGATAAAAAGTCTATGAAAATTGTAACATGGGTAATTTGATTCTATTTGGAACCTTGCAATATCTAAATTTTTGTAAATTTTGTTTAAAACTAAGGAGTATCTCCCTCATGCAAATCTCTGTCCTTAGCTGATTTTGGCTTTACATTTAGATCACATTTGGTATTTGTTCTCTATCAGTTTTTGAACATCTTTGAGTTTATGGTCTTCCAAAAGTTTAGATTTTATCTGCACTGAAGAGACATAAGTTGTCGAAATGCGCGTATGCAGAAAACAAATTTACAGTAACTTCGGTATCTAGTTATTTGACACCATATTTTTTATCAGTGTAAACCTCTCGTTACAATCATTTTCTCGATTATTAATTATTGATTTCTATTGCAGGCTATAATAATGTTTTGTTAGATTATAACTTAATGGTATGGAATTGATTCTCACCTTACTGTGGTAAGTATCGCTAACTTGTGAACGTGTGCAAGATGTATCTGATAAAGTGGAGTATGGATACAAAATACTAATACTTTTACAACAGTACTCAGGAATCTCACTTCCGTCTGGTGAACCAAAGCTAGTATACCACGTTGTTGAAGCATATGATGAAATATAGTTCGGACTTACTCCACAACATTCAGCCTATTAAAAAAAGATGATGACAACGGTTATGAAATTTTCAAACTTTGCTACTATGAGTACATATTTTGTTATTTTCTTGGCAAATATTCTGATTCCTAGTGTTGAGATACCATGATGAACTTCTTCATCATGCAGTTTTCATAGTTATTTATTTCTTTATTTTTTTGCTCAACTCTGTCGTACAACGAATTTATACAAGAAAAAGTTGTTCCTCATTTACGTTATCCACTTAATGATCAGTCGACTGCGCCTGTTGCCTTTCAATTAATAAATATCATATTATTTCATATCAGTCTTCCCAATCTCTTTTTTCTGATAATTCTAACTAAACTAGATCTACATGTCTTATTCTGATTCCTGGAAGAAGTTTTCTGTAAGCATTAAAATAGACTTATTGAACTTACTATGAGGTATGAGCAGAGATCATTGTTGAAGGAGTCATTGTGACTTCAAGATTAAGAACAACAATGAAAGCGTTGTTCCATTTCTTTGTTTTGCCATGTATTTGTAGAGACTTTGTCTCATGTACATTTTCTCTTTAGCACTTCATGCCTATTCTAGCTTCCCAATGATTTGGTAAATTTTAATTTGATAAGCGCTATCACATTGCATGCATTTCTAAGACAACTTTAGTTGACAACAACAGAAATGAACATCTAACTTGGGTAATGATTATATTTTAATACAAATGTCCTTATTTTCAATATTTGCCCTCTAAAATTTCGATTTAAACTAGAGGCTGGTAAGAAAAGTAACATTTTTGTTTTTTGTATCATCAGTATGAAATTTCAACACTGATACTTATATACTTGCAAAAATAACCATAATTTAATAAATGATTTAAAAAAAACAGAATTATCAAATATTTACTGACATAATGTAATATAATCATATAATCGAATAAATGAAAAAAAATCATTATACAGACCTTTGTAAACAAAGTGTTTAATCCGGCAGATATATAATGGTTGTTTGTTAAGGAATTATGAGAATACACGTAATTCGTTGTTATGTGTGCTGCAAGTTCGCTGGTAAGGCTATCACAAATCTGCAAACAATAGTAAAATATCTAAGAGAATCTGCGAAATCAATAGAATCGAAAAGATGATTTATCGGTTTTGAGAAAGTGTTCCTTATAAAGAGACGCATATCCACAAGAACTTAGTAACGAACATTTTTGGTATGCATGTCAAAACATAGGTTGGTCTATGTGCATGCTAAATCTTTATTTATAATAATAACATTTAAGATACAATATGGTTCATTATCATATTTACAGGTATGCTCTGTAGCTAAGATTTTTCAAATAAATACATTTCTATAAACTATCATCAATGAGATGTAGATGTAGAGATGTAGTGCTGCTGATGAGGAATTGATTTCCGAAATGAGTGCCATACAGCTCATCAAAATTAATTGAAGTTGGATTAACATATGTGTTATGGTCTCATGTTCATTTACTCCATATCCTTTCGTGAAATATAAAATACATAAAGTGTGTATATTAATGATTGAGGACTTTGAACTGAGTAGGCAGGACTTTGGTTTTGTTTGGTGTTGTTTTGTCTGGTCAAATATTGCTTCTGATAAGTAATTGTTTTTCTTTTTTTAGTGGTTTACTTTTTATACCCCCCGCTTTAGCGGGAGGTATAAAGTGATCGTGGTGTCCTTCCGTCCGTCCTTCCTTCCGTCCGTCCGTTCGTCCGTTCGCCATAGGATACTAACGTTTTGGCTTTGCTTACATTTTTCTAGATATATCTGGTTTGTAATTAAAATGCTTTAAATATGTAATTCTTGTTATTTTTATTTCCAATGAGATAAGTTCACTCAAGAAAATAGTATATTTGACCAATGCGTTGACAAACTCTGCTTCGGTTTGTTTGCAAAGGTAGAAATTGAACTATGGGATGTCTCAGCTGAATCCTGATATCACCATACAACATTTCGAGAATCATCTTTCCAAAAAAAATAAACTTACGTGTGTGTATGCCTTTCCCCACAGCCCTATTTGTGTTATATCAGCAACAAACAGTGCAGATAGAAATATGATAACCTGTAATTACAGAAATTACGCAAAATACGATACAGAAATTTCTCTAAATTTGTGCAAAAAGTCTTCCATTAATATGAAAAGTGCCTATCATTTTTTTCTTTTTGTTTGTTTGTTTATTTGCTTTTTTTTTCTTTTCTTCTTTTTCTTTCTCTTTTTTTTCACTAAATCACCATTTTTGAAATTACACGTAGTTGGTAATAGTGCAGAGTTGTCATTTGTCATGTTTTCGTTCCTTTTAATGGGTATACGTATGACATTTAACCCAGATTAAAAATTCATTTTACATTTGGAATAAAAAAGATAACAGGAAACACCTACAATGGCCGAAAAACATAGCCACATACCAGAAAGTAAATAGGAACTGCAAAAGAAAAAACCCACAATAAAAATACAAAAGACAAACCTAAACAACGATAGGAACTCGGGAAAGCCGGACTTGGTACCGGCACTAGCAAAAGCCAACGGTAGGGTTAAACCGGTTTATGGGTACCCAAACCTCCCCTTTCTCTGTCCCGTTTCCCTATAGTAGAATAAACATACGAATAAAACCCATACAGGTAGACTACTAACTCCATGACCACAATCTAGAAAGGAAAAATGGGGGAACAAAACGTAATTTTGAAAGATGGGTCAAAGAGTGCTCGCCGCTAAACTGCCGGCTAGCTCAAGGAGCCTAGTCTGCTGGTAAAACACTGTCGCACTACGGAAGGAAAATCAAATTCAAAACTCCCAATGGGTTTGGTAAATAATCATCATGTATATCAGTAGACATCGGCAGTATCAGCGAGAGGCCAGTATGTGTGTAAAATCCTCAGGTCATTGGATCCCAAAGCTAATTTAACGGACACGTGTAGAATATCCTGTCGATATCCCCTATTGCGTAAAGAATGTAAGTTACGTCCCAGTTTTTCTGGATTTTTAATCAGTTTCTGACATTTTTTAACAACATTTCCGTAAAATCGAGGATGGGAAATGCCCTTAGAAATAAGCTGTTTGCGAGTGACATTATATTTAGATGTCAGATGTTCATATCTTCGATAAAACTTTTTAAATGTATTTAACAATTTATGAAATCTGTAACCTTGCTGCAAAAGTTTTGAAGTGATAGTAAGGTTACGTTCATTGAAGTCGTCAAGAGTAGAACAAACGCGTGCGAATCGTACCAGTTGAGAAATATAAACTCCGTAGGATGGGGCTAGAGGAACCTCGCCGTCAAGAAAAGGGAAATTAGTAATACTGAAATCAAAATCATCCCTTTTAACGTAAATTTTAGTTTTTATTTTACCAGAGTCAACGATGATAGTTAGATCCAGAAAAGGGCAATTCTTAGAATCATTATTAGCTTTATTAAGTTTCAGTTGTTGTGGGTAAATGATGTCGACATAATCTGAAAACTGGGGATTGTCAATAGTAAGGATATCGTCAATATACCTGCTGTTATCGTTGAAAATAGAAATAAGTTGATCACTGTTTTGTATGGTCCCATTTTGTAATTTTTTCATGAAGTTACATTCGTAGCAGAAAAGAAAAAGATCTGCAATTAGAGGTGCACAATTTGTACCCATGGGAATTCCAATGACCTGTTGATAAACAATGTTGCCAAAAAGAACAAAAATGTTGTCAAGCAAAAGATTAAGTGCTTTAATCGTATCATCACACGTCCAGGAGGAATGATTGTTGTAAGTGATATTAGAAAAGATTCCTTGCTTTTTGTTACAACAAATAAACTGCAGTCCAGAAAATTTAAAAGAACATTTAATCAATTGTCCCAATTTAGATTTTATCAGATTATGCGGAAGCGTTGTATAAAGTGTAGAAAAATCATAACTGTCGATAGATGAAACTAGTTTTTGTATTGATTGCAATATATCTAAAACTTCAATAGAGTTTTTTACACTCCAAAAGTAATTGACACCAGAGTTTTGATAAGTTTTTTCACAATATTTTATAATTAAGTCCTTTATAAAAGAAAGTGCACTGGTTAAATGGATGGACAAGTTAGTAGTAGAACAATTACTCGATGCCGAAATAAAACGATGCTAGTACGGGTTTTTGTGAAGCTAAGGAATCCAGTACATAGTAGGCAAGGTGTTATCTTTAGGTGGAACTTTGAGCATTTCTGTGTCCTTGTAATGTTGTTTGGTGAGAACTTGTTCATCACAATTAGTGCGTTCGAAAGTATTAGAATTGTCCAATTCGTTTTGTTGGACATCGATATAATATTTCTTTCAAATGATTGAAACGTTGTTAGAAGCTTTGTCAACTGGTACAAACACATATTTTTTGCAAAGATCTCTCAATTTAGACTTTATTCTATTAACAGACAGCTTATGATGTGGCTCAACATAATTATCTTTATGAAAATTAATTCTGTTGCTGACTTTGGTAATAATTTTATCTTTGAACAAATTCAGTGCGTGTTTGTCTGCACTTTCCCGTTTGCACCATTTTATACAGTACTTATTGACTGCGTCTTTAACGATTTCAAAACAAGCTTGCCAGTGAATTTTGGAAGGTGGGCGATATTTAGGCCCTTTTCTAAAGAACTGTTGAACTTCTTTATCTTCAATGATGTTTAAGTACCCCGTTAAAATATGTCCGCAAGGGTCATAGCGGTATGGTGACATAGAACAATCTCAGCTGCTGGGGTAGTTCTTCTCAAAATCAGCATCACAGGTGATCGAAGAGTAATTGAAAAAAATACTTCTAGTAGGTTGTTTATAAGAAAAAGAAATGATAGACATATCCTGGTTGTCAAAATATGCGGGTATAAGTTTTTGAATATCAGGGTCCCGGAAAATGCTTCCAATATCAATCAAATCAATCCCTTTATTAATATATTTAATTTTCAAAAATTGTTTAACATGTTCATCGTGTTTGTCGATTCTCGGAAAAAGACGATGATAACAGAACGCATCAATAATTTTTGGACATTTATATAGCGGACTATTAACAGACATAGTATCACATTCCAAAGAGATTTTGTAAAGTTGAGTAACAGGAATTGAACAAAGTTTGGTGAACAAGCCGTGCCGCCCATTGTTTTTGAAAACAGTATATAGATCTTTAACATTAACAAAGGTTTTACGTTTGCTTTTTATATTATAATTCACTCTTCGACCATGTGACCTGCGATGGCGTAATTTTGGAGACGAAATGCCCATGATGTCAATTGAAGCGCGCTGAGAAATGTTTCCCTGACCCATGATGTTATCATTTAATCCTAATGGATAAGCTGTCTGAAGTTTTTTAATCCAAGACAGCTCACATTCTCTTCTAGCTCTTACAAATTCTCTCTTGGATTGATCGGGGGATTTTTCTATAATTTCTAACGGTTGCACTTTTATAAATTTCCTTTCATGCTTATAAATTGAATTGTGTTGGTATATAAAGGATCTAAACTTTTTAGGAAAACGCATACGATATGAATGCTCTTAGGTTCGTCGCTGTAATGGACGACCAGTTTCACCCACGTACTGAATTCCGCTGCCTGGTTTGCTTCAGGTAATCAAATACACCAGGCTGGATGTCTTTCAGGAGATGTCAATGGGGAATTGGATGGTAAAGTTCCTGTCATTAACATTGGATTTCACAGTATTCTCCTGGACCAGGCGAGGACAAGTAGCACATTTCCTGGCATCGCACTTTTGAATCTTAGAAAATCTACGATTGCATTTATTATAAATAGACGGTGTAGAGTATTTAAATGTGTGTAAAGAGTTGCATATTTTTCATATCTTTAATGGAGAAAGCCTGACTACCGGATTAAGTGCTGAAAGTGAAGTATTAATCAAATTAAAGTGTGAAGGTGCAATCGTGGATTTGACATGGCGTTTTCTGAAATTGTACCTTGATTGTATCATGAGCGTCAAAAATGTTTTTTCCTAAACTACAAATCATAACAATGTAACTTTGAAGTTCCGGTCATTGCGAATGTCATCTGTACATCAAAAATAAAGCCCTTAAATACCACAATCACGGGGAATTGTTTTACCAACTCCACACTGCAGTTGTGACTTAAGGGATAAGTAAAATGGAATAAAAAAGATAACAGGAACACCTACAATGGCCGAAAAACATAGCCACATACCAGAAAGTAAATAGGAACTGCAAAAGAAAAACCCACAATAAAATACAAAAGACAAACATAAACAACGATAGGAACTCGGGACAGCCGGACTTGGTACCGGCACTAGCAAAAGCCAGCGGTAGGGTTAAACCGGTTTATGGGTACCCAAACCTCCCCTTTCTCTGTCCCGTTTCCCTATAGTAGAATAAACATACGAATAAAACCCATACAGGTAGACTACTAACTCCATGACTACAATCTAGAAAGGAAAAATGGGGAAACAAACGTAATTTTGAAAGATGGGTCATAGAGTGCTCGCCGATAAACTGCCGGCTAGCTCAAGGAGCCTAGTCTGCTGGTAAAACACTGTCGCACTACGGAAGGAAAATCAAATTCAAAACTCCCAATGGGTTTGGTAAAGAATCATCATGTATTTCAGTAGACATAGGCAGTATCAGCGAGAGGCCAGTGTGTGTGTAAAATCCTCAGGTCATTGGATCCCAAAGCTAATTTAACGGACACGTGTAGAATATCCTGTCGATATCCCCTATTGCGTAAAGAATGTAAGTTACGTCCCAGTTTTTCTGGATTTTTAATCAGTTTCTGACATTTTTAACAACATTTCCGTAAAATCGAGGATGGGAAATGCCCTTAGAAATAAGCTGTTTGCGAGTGACATTATATTTAGATGTCAGATGTTCATATCTTCGATAAAACTTTTTAAATGTATTTAACAATTTATGAAATCTGTAACCTTGCTGCAAAAGTTTTGAAGTGATAGTAAGGTTACGTTCATTGAAGTTGTAAAGAGTAGAACAAACGCGTGCGAATCGTACCAGTTGAGAAATATAAACTCCGTAGGATGGGGCTAGAGGAACGTCGCCGTCAAGAAAAGGGAAATTAGTAATACTGAAATCAAAATCATCCCTTTTATCGTAAATTTTAGTTTTTATTTTACCAGAGTCAACGATGATAGTTAGATCCAGAAAAGGGCAATTCTTAGAATCATTATTAGCTTTATTAAGTTTCAGTTGTTGTGGGTAAATGATGTCGACATAATCTAAAAACTGGGGATTGTCAATAGTAAGGATATCGTCAATATACCTACTGTTATCGTTGAAAATAGAAATAAGTTGATCACTGTTTTGTATGGTCCCATTTTGTAAGTCATGAAGTCACGTTCGTAACAGAAAAGAAAAAGATCTGCAATGAGAGGTGCACAATTTGTACCCATGGGAATTCCAATGACCTGTTGATAAACAATGTTGCCAAAACGAACAAAAATGTTGTCAAGCAAAAGATTAAGTGCTTTAATCGTATCATCACACGTCCAGGAGGAATGATTGTTGTAAGTGATATTAGAAAAGAATCCTTGCTTTTTGTTACAACAAATAAACTGCAATCCAGAAAATTTAAAAGACCATTTAATCAATTGTCCCAATTTAGATTTTATCAGATTATGCGGAAGCGTTGTATAAAGTGTAGAAAAATCATAACTGTCGATAGATGAAACTGGTTTTTGTATTGATTGCAATTTATCTAAAACTTCAATATGTCTTGTCAACCTTTTCGTTATTACACGTGCATATTCTTTCAGTGTAAAATTAATGTTCAGTGATTTTAAATATCTTAATGCAGTGCTTCTTATTTTTTTATCTGATTTTTAAAAGAATTGAGTGTTTTTTTCACATACTTATTTTCTGGATATCTGGTACACTTATGCCTCTATTTTGCATTATAATTAAAGTTATACATGCAAGTAAAAATTGCCGCTAAAACTTTTGGAACACAAAAAAGGATGCCATTCATTTTTAAGTACTCTACATATCAATTGAAGAATAATCAATCATTTTTCCGAAACTAGCAATCTTCTAAACATATTTCAGTCTGGCAAACTATGTTTGTATTCTTTTCCTAGAATGACGTGCTGCTTAGAAGTTTTGTATCAATAAATATTCATGTATTTTACAGTCCAAAAATTTTCTTTCTGTTCAATGTATGCACACCACATTTATTTGCAATATGAACGGTGTGAATGTTTGGCATATTTTTTTCTTATTTTGAATTATAGTAATTTATTGTGCACTACTTGCACAACAAATGAAATAAATGTAAATCAAAACAGTTGTATTGGACGTCTTAAATAAAATTACATCAGTTTTATACTAAATTTCGTGGGTTTTACAGGACACTTACGTCCTTAGTATAACACAACCTCCTCCGGATGCTGTTAACAGAGCAGGACATGCTTACCCTTCCGGAGCACCTGATGTCACTCTCAGTTTCACTGGAGTTCACACTGTGAGTGCCTTTGTTCTGAATGTTGTGGTTTCTGGTTCTGTGCTTTGTGTCTTTCTGGCGTCATTGTTTTTGTGTCTAACGTCATTGTTTTCTGTGTTCTCGTTTTTGCCCTGTCTTTGGACTTCGATTTTTGTGAATATCACCCCTTTGTTCCTTCGGTATTCTACTGCCGTTGTTTAATATAGACAAATTCAGGAGATCCCTACCCTATTGTAAAACTTATTACCAATCATGGTATGCCTATACTTGTGTGGTTTCTGAATTGACAATTATTTTGTTTCTTTTTTATCTATTTTGATTTAGACATTCCCCTATCGTTTTGCTTGTGTTTATTTCAGAAAGTCAAACAAAAATAGCTTCAGTAAGCAGGAGCTCGGTCTTTTAGAGATTTGTTGTTATCTTTTTGCCATTTTCATAATTTGTCCTTTGTCAGCCCTTTCTCGCGTTTTAAGTTGAGAAATGATGTAAAATGTTTCCTTTTACCTCTCAATATTGTCATAGGAAAAAATAACATAAACGGCTATATCGGAATTCATATGTCTAACATATATATGTATGTAGACAACCCTAAGCGATGGAACAGTCATCTACCGTTGCTCCACGTCAAGCAATGAATTCCCCTGCAACAGGTGCTAAGAACTGTTTTGAACTTACTATGAGGTATCAGAAAAGCTAATCGTTGAAGGTCCAAGGTGACATCAAGATGGAGAACAGCAATAAAACCGTTGTTTCATTTCTTTGTTTTACCATGTATTTGTAGTCTGACGCTTTGTCTACATATCCCTTTATTGTTTACGTATATCTTTACTCTGTCTTTAATGTACTCACCAATATTAGATTTACAGTGCGTTTACCGAGGCTAAGGGCTTCCATAATGAAAACATAAATTGCTACAATTAGAGATGCCAGTGAAAATGTTGACAATACAATGTGGAAATTGTCCAACAGTCGTTTCAAAGAAAACTCTCCTATATCTAAGTGACTGAATACGTAATCTTTAATGTATATATTGCCAAGAACTTTATCATATCTGATCTGAATAGCAAGTACCAACAAGCCAAAATTCGTCAGCTTAAATATAAAAAGATAAAAAGCAAATGTTAATCAGATGACATATAAAAAGATAGAAACGTAAGGAAAGTTATACGGGAGACAGAACATACGATTTAAAATTAAAAAAAAAAACAATCATTATATAGTGTCAAAAAACCAAACAGGTGAATATTCATTTAAAATGTATGATAACAAGTTCAGAATTCAGCGAAAATATTTCAAAAACGTTTCAACAAACCCTAAATGATTGAACAATACGCAGATAATAAAAACAGAACCTTTTTCAGAGAAGAACACACACCATAAAAAAGTAACAAATGCACGGATTTGTATTGAACAAGTAAAATGAGTTATCGTTCATTATACCGAATTCTGTTCACAATTAACGTTGTCAACAAGCACTGTTTCAGTTGTGATCGTGGTAAAAGTAAATGAAAGTGCAGCATACCAATAGTTGATTAAAATAATGAATTTTAAATCTACAACTCCTAAAATGAATAAGACATATTCATATTATTTCAAAAGCTGTCGTCTTCCTGCATTTTTTATGCATCTATAATACTGTTATGAAATAGAAGTGTGCGACATCGACTTTCGTCAAGTGAGTATTACAAATATATTTTGTCAAAAGGGATAATAACAAAAATACCGAACAGAATTGCCCAGAGTCATGGTCCAGGAGACAAAATGACAAATCAGGTGGTAACCACGAGAAAAATTGTCAACCACAATGGTCCTGACTTTGTACAGGTATTCCAAAAAGAAGTTATGCGTTAAACCGGTTTTATAGTGTGCTATACCATCCTTTCCACTGCGAAAGTGTCCGCAATCAACTCAACAGAAAACTGCTTTTAAATGTTCACCCTAGTAGTAAGTACAAGCTAGGTTCTGAAACATCTGTTGATCGGCTGATTGGTAAATGACATTCTCTAACCCAACGACAAAACCAATTAAAATCCATGGTATATGTCACTCCTCTAACCTTAAAAAAAGACCAAGGTGAATGTTTGAAAACATGTTTTTTTTTCTTTGTACGCATAAATTACTGCGGAAATAGCACCGACAAAGATTAACTACAAATAACATTATATTATTATTATTACCACTGGGTCGATGTCTCTACCGGTGGCCTGTTAATCCCCGAAGGTATTCACCAGCCAAGTAGTCAGTTCTTCGGTGCTGACCCGACAGCCGATTTCATTTCGAACCTTGCAATATCTACATTTTTGTACATTTTGTTGAAAACTAAGGAGTACCTCCCCTCTCGCAAAGCTCTGTCCTTAGCTAATTTTGGCTTTAAATTTAGATCATATTGGGTATTAGTTCTCTATCAGGTTTTTAACTTATTTGATTTTATGGTCTTCCAAACGTTTAGATTTTATCTGCACTGAAGAGACATAAGTTGTCGAAATGCGCATATGCAGAAAATAAATTCAATGTAACTTCGGTATTTAGCTATTATACAAGACAACATATACAACAAAAGGGCCTTATTTGGTATACATATATTTATCGATAAAACTTACTGTTAAAATTGTCATAAATGTCCAAAACACGAAATTTACTTTAGATCTGAAAAAAAATAATTCATTGATCCATTATATTACCATTTGAACATTGTTTGTATTTGAAATTATAATAAATATTTTGCCAAATTTCGCAGTTGATAATTATATTAGTGAATTTACTTCAAAATATGTATGCCCGGCTGTGCCGAGTTCCTATCGTTGTTTACGTTTGTCTTTTGTATTTTTATTGAGGTTTATTTTTGTTACTTGTGGTATCTGGCTATGTTTTTCGGCCATTGTAGGTGTTTCCTATTATCTTTTATAGTCTATGAGTGTAAACAGCAAGTGAAACATTTTTTTTTATTTTTAAAATTTAAAATTTATAATATTATATAATAGGGAATTGACGGATCGGAAGCATTTACTGATGATAATTTCGTTAATATAGTTGTGCAACCTTATCAACATATTTCAAACTTATCAAAAGCTCTAATATAGAGCGAAAACAACATTCCAGTAACATTTACGTCTTGCACATGAAATGAGAATTTAGTATAAGAAGAAAAACAATAAACATATCAATAAAGTAAGTGAGAACTGAACCGTCAGTCTGAAAAGAACAATCCAAGGACAATGGCAACGTGGAAAAACGAAAAAACGAAGACATAACATGAGCACGGTACAGAAAAGAAAATATACAAAAATCAACAACACGGACACAATAAAAACCATGGGTGAGATCAGGTGCACCGGTAGAGTAAGCATCTCCTGCTTCTTATAAGACACCCGCCGTGTTGAACAAGTCAACATGTAAAATCAATAGGATGTAGTAAAATAAACAATTAATACAAACTTTTTATTTACTTTTTCTTTCTCTTTTTTGTCTTGTTCTAATTATTACTATTGGTATGTTTGTGTCAAAATAGCTTAAAATGTATTTACATGTAATCTATTATTTCTCATCTTAAAAAAATCAGTCAAAATTAATAACTATGTTCAATTAATTTCTGCTGCAATGTAGTTACTTGTGTAGATCTACCAATGAACGTATCGGTTGATTGCAAGGTCTAAAATGAGATTTTATTTGGTATGACCTATTAAGGTTACTCCATTATGTTTGGGCATACCGAATAGCGGGTAATTGTCGTGGTTGTCAACTTTTTCAATTTGTTCCCCGATGAAGGGAATCAAAATTTTAGCGGTCATTAATTTTCGCGATTGATTTTTTCTTTGAGGACAGATATGTATAAAGATATTTTGACTTGAATTTCGCTTGTTTTATTTTTTGTATTTCCATAAACCTCGCAAAAACAGAGAAAATTACCCGCTATTCAGTATATCTGAATTCGTTTGTGAAATAATTAAATTTTTAAAATAATTTCTTAATTATTTATCTTACAAATCTAAAATGACGATATCTTTATTAAAGCGCAATTTAGCAATTTAACATAAAATTTCAAATCCAATAGGGGCCTGGGCGGCATAATGGTTAAGGTAGTTCTACTACCTATACAACCACTGTAGTCTATCACCACTGCGGTGTGGGTTCATGTCCCATTTTGTACATTACAAAAAAGATGCACTTGACTTACAATCGTAAGTGATAAAGTATTCGAGTAACCCGCCCAAGGTCGGTGGTTCTCTCCGGGCACTCCGGCTTCCTCCACTTCTAAAACTGGCCGTCACGAAATAGCTTAAATACTGCTGAATGTGACGTTAAACCCCATATCAATCAATCAATCAATTAAAATCCCATACGACATACTATTTCTTAGATAATTTGGTAATCAACATTCGCATGTTGGCGGAAACCATGAATAAGCAATTTACCTTTTCCATGATTTTTGAACAAAGGTTTTCACTTTCATCAGTATATGTACTATGATGTTGTGGGATGTTTTCTTTTCAGAGTCTAGTGGTGGTTTTGTGTCATGAAGGTTACACTCTTCTTGATATATTTTGAATTCTTTGTTTCCAAATATTGTTCCAACAATCTACAACAAGCATATCTAGATTATATTGTATATCTTGAAGATATCTGTCCAGTGCACAGAATAATGTCATAAAATCGTTGATATAAAATATACAAATCTTATTCGACGATATACATGTATTCATGCAGATTTGTGCTGTAAATTTATTCAGATACTTTGAGGAAGCAACTACGTTATTGGTGGTTCAGTCTCTTTCACGAAAACTTTGGTACTGAATTTTGCACATGCGCTAATATGCCTTTGATTGGGTAAAATGCAACGTCTTAATATATGTGACGTCTTGATTAATAATCCTACGACGTCATTTTTGCGGGAACTGTTTTTATTTTCCACTCAAAATCACAGGAACGCAGTTATCATGAAAGGGTCTATTAACAAATGCTCAAGTTAAGTTAGCGCGACCTGCTCCGCTAGCAGTACTCTTCATACTATAAGGGAGTCAATCAAGGGTTTTTCCAAAGCTGGTTAAATCATCGAAAGACGTGAAATCTATCTGCAAATGTCTATTGTCATTTGGGACACTGACAAGTTATATTTCAATGATGTTATGGGGACGTCCATTAATTTTCTGGAGAGATGAAAGTAAAAGTGGCTGAACAAATCCCTCACTAAACGGCTTTTTGGACAGTGTTTTGTTCTATTCAAACATCCATTGCATCAACTACATTCTCGACAGTGACGAATCAACTGTGAAATATACACTCTATTGGCTGGAGAGTTTAGTATATTGCTGCTTAGAAGCTGAAAGTTAAAAATTATGAAGTTAAAATCACCACGTTTGTTATATAACCAAGATTTCAAACGTAGGATCAAAAGATATCAGTACGGAGCTAAAGCAGTGTATCAGCAGTGTCTTTAATTTCAAGGTCAGTGGGATATATAGTGTAAATATTCCTTAATTTTCTGGATTATTAAGAGAAAGTACATCAACTATGTAGCGGAAGCTGAAATAAAAGGACTCGACTGAATCTTTTGTTGTTTTTTTTCAGTGTTAGCCCCTGTAAAAACTTGGCCTCAAACGAGAAAAAAAGTGATCAGTTAAAAGTTGCGCTTACTTAGTTCCCATAACAATCTCGATTGTCAGTTGAAAAACTCGGCCTCCACACTCGACAAAAATATTGTCTATCTAAAATTCCAACATCTTGATTACGTCACATCATGGTACAACTTGTTTGAGTAAGTGTGGTTCTTTGAGACATATACTTTGACTTTCCCTACAACTAAATACGTGTATTTGCTTTCTCCATTTTGAGTGTAAAAGGATTATTGTATCAAATCAGAAAAAGAACTGTTTTCTATTTATTGTGAGGCAGGAGAGTATTAAGAATAGAAAAAAAAGTTTTTATGCTATAGCGATGGGTAAGACTGGTTGAGGATAGCTGCTATAAGAGATCTTTAGAACTATTTAGAATCTCCATCTGATTGACGCCGCTCGTTGAGTAAAATTTATCACACAAACTTTTCAGACCACCTTTCACTGCGGTTAATAAAGAAATTAGGAGCTTAGAAGAGGCTTGGTGGATGATTCTCTGTTTGTGTGGATTCTTTAAAAGTTTAGGGACGCAGTAGATGTGAGGGAGGTAATTGCTTTCATCCGCTTTGATGCTTATTGATGCTAAAACAGAAGTGTAATTTTTATCTCCCGGTTGCATAGCTCTGTCCTTAGCTGATTTTGGCTTTCCTTTTTAGATCATATTATTTGGTAATTTCTGCTCTGTCAGCTTTTACGTATTTCGGTTTATGGATTTCCAAATGTTTTGGATTTGATCTGCACTGAAAAGACATAATTATTTTTCTTAGATATGGTGTACCTGTACATGCGATAATATATCATGTGTACTCTTTGTTCAATTACTATTATCAAAATTATGTATATTTTAAAACCTAAGGATTAACTCCCTCAATCGTAATTTTGTCCTTTGGTATATTTGATATAACTGATTATTCGGATTTCGTTTTGTTTTATGCACTTTAAACATTTTTTGAAATTATTGATTTCCTTCGTTGGGGGTCTAGTGCTGCTGATGAGAAATACATTTCCAAAATGGCCATACAGGTCATTAAAATTATTACAGTTGGAGTTAACATATGTGTTATGGTCTCATGTTCATTTACTCCATATCCTTTCGTAAAAAAATATAAGTTGTCGAAATGCACATATGCAGAAAATAAATTCACAGTAACTTCGGTATTTTGTTATTTTATAACATTCTCCCTTGCTTGTGTAGTGGTAGTAAAAATATGGTTTAGTGATGGACTATCAATTCTAATCTCATAAAACAAGTCGAGATATTATTTATTACACCAGAATAGAATGTTGTTAGAAGTTGAACCTGCAGTGACAATGACGTATGTTACTCGACTAACCCGGAATTGCGACTATCTCGGAATTCCTAGTGAATCGACCTCTACCCTCTGCTAAATGGGAATTGCGCTTATCCCGGAAATTTCATTTCTTATTTAGTCGCTTTTTTCGCCTGTTTTCTTGCGCTTAACTCGGAAATTTTATTTTCTGGTTTAGTCGCAAAATTTGAATCGACTAAAGCAGAATTGCGACTATCTCGGAATTCCGACTTAAGCGAAAATCTTTTCTACTATATCGGAATTGCGCTTATCCTGGAATTTTTTTAAGCTGACGATATCAACTAAACTGAAACAAAATTGCCGACGACGTAAGACGTTTGAGGGTATGCAAAATGATTGAACTGTTTTCTGCAAGACTGCTACATTTTATTTTACACGATCATACTAGTATTAGCTGGGTAAAAAAGCCACCCCCCCCCCCCCCCC